>NDFZ01004477.1:0-59790 GCA_002192655.3 Mamestra configurata
AACGCATTCGTAAGGAACCAGCAGCCGTCAGGCACACGAGGAGGTTTTCTGCACGCACCCCGTCTATTAAACCCTAGATTGTCTTATGGAGTAGGACCAGCATGTTTCCAAGCATTCTTATCACACTATATATCACACTAATGTTATAAAGGCGAAAGTTTGTGAGTGTGTGTGTGTATGTTTGTTACTTCTTCACGCGCAAACGGCTAGACCAATTTAATTTGGTATACAGGATGCTGACACCCTTGATTAACACATAGGCTTTATTCCGGGAGCACGCCCTTCGGATAATTTTAGACATTCACGCGGAGTATTTGAAAACCGCGGGTAAGTTGTTTGCCGTAAACTAATGTTGGATCTGATGAATAGAGTTATTGACGTCATCAAGATTTTTGACCGTCGGTGTATCTTAAATATCAATAATGTATTATCACCAAACACCGTATTTTGATGATTTTGAAGCAATTTGAGCAAATCGTTATGTAGTCTAAAAAGAAAAATAGACCCTACGTTGAACCTTGTGGAACGCCCATTGCCATTTCATACCCTAGTGAGTTTACACTGTTTTCCTGGACTTTAACCTGTCTAGCTTTCAACTATGATCTAATCAATTCAAGGGATGTATTCCTAATCCAATTATGCTCGAGTTTCAACAAAAGCGTTTCGTGGTTAACGCAATCGAACGTCTTTGAGAGATCACAATAGATTCCAATGGCGTGTTGTGAATCTTCTCAGGTGTTAAAGATGTTCTTTACTAGGGAGACACCGGCGTCAGTTGTACAACGATCTTTGGTGAATCCGTACTGTTATTCATGACAGATGGATATTTTATTTAAGCGTAATAATATCTGATTAAAATTTAACTTTTCAACCACTTCACTGGGAATCAATTAAAGTGACACCGGCTTGTACTTGTTGGGTTCTCGTCTATCACCCGCTTTGAACAGTGGAACAATAGAGTTAAATATGACAGCTAAGTAGGATGCAATAGTTTCAATTATAGATCTAAAGACTTTTATAGACATACCCTAAAGATTTTATATTGATTTAAATGTTAGATCTTTAAAAGATTTTATAGTAACCGGTGGGTTTGTATGTTGAAACTTGAACTCTGATGGGCATACCTTGAAATGCTTCCTAAGTAAGGCAGCAGAGAGCGCGAGTGACGAGTTAAAAGCTTTTGTAATTTTACGAGGATTATCAGCAAAGAAGTTTTCAAATTATTGAGCTACCTGAGCATCTGAGTTTATGGGGTCATGTAAAATATTTAAATTAAATTCAGTTTCACGCTTTTTCTTCCTACCTGTTTCATTATTTATTACTTTCCAGGTAGTTTTTATTTATTATCTGCTAACTTTATTTATTGCCAATAAACAGGGCTTTGGCTGTTTTGCATATAGTCAGTAACACTGACTTGATGCTACAGCATGACCTGATGTCTGAAGAATACACAACTCCTCACGTAGATACAGCAGAGGTATCCTGTTTGGGCTCACTGGAATGGTTTTGGATTTGTAACCTTGACCTGATGCTGCAGCATGACCTGTAATCTTCAGAATACCCAGATACTGGAGGAGTTCCCCACATATTTAGAACAGACGTTTCGTGTTTTGGGTTCATATACATTGTACAATAATAGGTTTTAAATAGATTGTGAGCAGGAACTGATGAAGCAGAATAGAGAAATGAGCCAGCATTTTTTGAACGTTAAAGTTCTACATAAAGACAGTCCCCCAAAACGCCCACCCGTCACCACTTCCTTGTGTTTTAGCTTGGAAAAAGAAGTGGCGCAACAAACTTCAACATATCAGTCTGTTTAGTTTTTAACACTTGAATATAGACAGTAATATGCAAAGTAAGTTTAAAAAACATGACACAGAAAGATTATATTTCTAATTTTAAATTAAATTAATTGACACTTGTTAGCTAGCACACTCCATTAAGCCATAAAAACAGACCAACTCAAGTATTAACAAGTAAATTAAACTTAATAAGCCTCCAGGCATAAATGGTGTGCCCGCTACCACGTGCAATGGTATAATCTAACAATAAGATTGTGACTGGAACCACAAATGATGAACTAGAGCCAAAATAGTAATTATAATAAACTGTAAATTAGTCGTAATCAGAATAATAAAAAAACTATGACTGGCAATACGGCCAGCCACCACAAGCAGCACCCGTTCACGAGCATAACACAAAGATCAGCCATTACCTACCCTCCTCGCCATGTTTGAGGGAAGGAGGTAACCCGACCCCCAACGCTACCGCAAGCAGTGACATCTAAGGGAGCATGACGAACTTGCTGACGGTTGTTCAGGCAAGAATAATATAAAACAGCTATAGGGCAATACTAGTTCATCATATGTTGCAATACAACTCATTATATAAACAATGGTAATGAGTAGATTATGTCAAAATAAAAGTAAAAATTCACCGACCAATAAGGTCGGACATAATAAAAAAAATATAAATTTATTATATGAACTCATCTAACCTCATAAGCTATTTTATAGAGAAAGAACAAGATAAATATGACATTGTCTTGCGTTAAAAACATCGACCATTATTCTTATTGTCTAAATAGTAATTAATAGAATACCTTCGATTGAAGGTTAGATTTAACTTCAGCTTTAAATTTGTTAAAGGGCAGGTCAAGAACAGAAAGTGGAAATTTATTGTGAAAGCGGATTCCGAGCCCCACAAATGAGTTGTGGACCCTACGAAGTCGATGGAAAGGAACATGTAGCTTGTGCTTGTTCCTGGTGTTAAAGTGGTGGATGTCGCTCATGTTAGTGTTTAAATGTATGTTTTGTCTTATATATAAAATGTTTGCAAAAATGAATTGAGATGCTACCGTGAGAATTCCAATCTCTTTAAAAAGTTCCCTTTGTGGAATTCTTGACCCAAGCTGATATATTGCTCGCACAACACGTTTTTGTAAGACAAATATATTTTGTATAACAGCAGCTTTTCCCCACAATAGAATACCGTAGGACATAAAGCTATGGAAACAACTTAAATAGACTAACCGGGCTGTGTCAACCTCAGTGTATTGTCTAACTTTTCTGACAGCGTATGCGGCAGAGCTGAGCCTTCCCAATAAGCTTGATATATGAGGGCCCAAATGTAGTTTGGAATCAACAAGTATGCTGCTGTATGTTTCAAGCACCTCGTCACTTATGATATTGGTTCCTTAATTTCTAACATTTGGCAAAGAAAGCAAACTTTGTACATTCCGTTTTCTTGGCATTTAGAACTAGATTATGTATCGTAAACCAATCCTTTGTACATTCAGCATTCTTGGCATTTCGAACTAGATTATGTATCGTAAACCAATCCGTAACCACTGAGAGAGCGTTATTTACGTTATCAAAATCTTATCTATTCCTTAATTCTTTAAAGGTAATAGAGGTATCATCCGCAAATAATACTACGTCACAGATACCCTTTTAGAAAAGTGGTAAATCGTTTATATACACCAGAAATAAGAATGGACTATTGTGTCTTGAGGCATACCTAAATGAACTGGTAGCCCGACAGACTTCACACCATTAACATCAACACATTGGAACCTATTACATAAGAATGAATCAATAACGTTTAGAGCTTCGCTTTGGAGACCGTAATGACGTAGTTTACTCAAAAGCGAGTCATGGTGTACGCAATCAAAGGCTTTGGAGAGATCACAGAAAATTGCATTTTGCGAGTTCTCCCATGCGTGAAATGAGCATTTTTAATAACAAATGCACCTCATACGATAAAATAATAATCATTAATGAAAACTACTTCATGTTTGTTCAACCAATGCTCAGTTAAACAAAGCACCTGAACATCATTGTTCTCCATAAATAATCTTAACTTAAGTTCCTTGCCAGACAGACCTCCCATTATCATCGTGTCGGAGGATATCATAAATAAAAAAATACGTCATATTTAAGTAAATATAATGAACGAGAAGAAAATATTCGTACCTATATTAAACTAAAAGGATCAGTACATACGAGTATTATTTTTTTCATTGAGTGTTTTAATTATATTTTTTCATTTCACCAATACCCATACCCCTTATTACAGTGTGACCGAATACAGTTGAATACCCGTATCTTACATAGAGCGACTGTCTACCAGCTCGTGACGACTGCATTACGTTTTTTCCAAGGCACAATTGAGTTATTCCATGTGTTAAAGATGGTTGCCCACTCACATACTGACCAGTGCTGTATAAAGCCACATTTTTTTTTTGCTTTTTGTATCATATCGGTTTTTGTTCGCGACTGCGTGAGGCGTACGCGCAAATCCCGTTTTTCTTGTTCCCGTGGGAATACCAGAAAATCCTGTGTGTATATGAGTGCTCCAGTACTGGTTGCCATAGCACAGGCTCTGCCTAGTTTGGGATCGGATGACCGTGTGTGAGTTGTCCCAAGATATTATTTATTTAATACACTCCCCTAGGAACCTGCAAGCCAAATTTCAGCTTTCTACGACCAGTAGTTTCGGCTGTGCGTTGTCCGTCAGTCACTTAGTAAACATACAGTTTTAAATACAACTTATTCCTTTTGATATCCCAAAACTCTAAATCAGACCACCTCAGAGAATCGAGTATTGAATATTTTCAATTCAATTTTTTTTTTCATTTTCATCTATCCAACAAAATAATTCAACAAAACTGCAACAGTCCATGTTAAGCGACTTTACCTGCAAAACAAGATCGTTTTATTTTTTATTTTAAATTAGCGAATGACTGACCTTACTTATCAATGACATTTAGGTAATTAATAACTGGTTAAACTGGTTATTTTTTTGAATGATCTTAGTTAATTTTGTTGTTAGCTGCGTAAATATGCGTTTTGGAACCCATGTATCGTAGAAATTTAACATTATTTATATTTATAGAATATAACCTTGAAGTTAAGGGATAACAAAGAACGCGTTGTATATATCGATAAACTAGCTGCCGCCTGGGGCTCCGCCCTGGGAATGTCAAAAATTATCTCAAGGGAATATTCTCCCGGGATACAAATTATCCTATGTGTTCATCATCATCATATCAGCCGAAAGACGTCCACTGCTGGACATAGGCCTCTCCCAAAGGGGGTGCCATAATCGCCACGCTTGGCAGGCGGGTTGGTGATCGCAGTGTAGCTGTGGCAACGCACAGAGAATGCTGCTGCCCATTCTCTGGTGAGTCCCTTAATCGCCTCTTACGACACCCACGGGAATCGATGGGATGGTGCTTTTCTTTTACGTCGGACACTATACATAACCTATGTGTTATTCGAAACTATAATCTTCCTACATGTCAAATTTCATGAAAATCCATTCAGCCGTTCTTACGTGATTATACAAACATCAAAACTTTTGCATTTATAAAAATCTATAATTTCTATGATGTAAAGATTAGTATAGGAGTATAGATTATACGTCTTGTAATCCGATGATGGACCGCTCTAGTATTCATTTCGATTTCAAATATTATTTTCTGCTTTTATGTCTTGACATTCAATGACATTGATTGAGTAATTATCCGCACCACATGTTGTTTCTAGATTTACTATTGTTAATCAGGTAGGTTAAGGAAAAGAAGGACGCCCTTTTGTTTTTAAAACCCTAAATAAATAAATAAAGAATTGAAAGAAAAAACCAAAAAATATTTCCACTAATTTTTACAGATTTCATACAAGAACTACCAAAGAAAACACTTCCAGACTGGCCGTTTTTTGCATATTACATGATTTACAAAAATGTAATGGTTTTATAAATGTTACGGTTAACAAAATACATTATGAAATAATTTAATAATTATTTTAAAATTAGAATAAACAGGCTTCTTCTGGGTAAGCTCGCTCCATCGTCGACTTTGTTTCTATCATCTACCTAGACTAGAGTCAAGAGCAAACCCATATTAAATAAAAAAAAATACTACAAACATTCAGTCGAAATGTCGTGAACATACAAATTAGGAAGTGTATAATTTATTATACAGTAAAACTGATCTGTTTGCGTGTGAATTTGTATTTCAACAATTGTTATTTTTTTCATATAAAATATTTCAAATTTGATTAATTATTTCAAGTACAGTCAAATGCTTAAATCAACGAAACGCTTCTTATTTCTAACGCTCGATACAGCCTGAACATTAAATTCAGGTTCACTTTATCACGTATGCATATTTGTAATTAGTGAATTAACCCCCGGCTTTGCACGCGTCAAAGTAGCCTATTATTATCGTCTCCAGCATTCCATCAATCTTGGTACCAAAATTCACCAAAATTGGTTCTAAAATTTAGAAGTGAAGGCATTTTCGCATTTATTAAATTAAAATAAGGCCTAGCAACCGGCCCCAGCTTTCAACGGGTTCAATTTATATAAGCACACCTTTCTGGTAAAAACTACGATATTTAATGCAAAGAAATAGTGATAAACAATATTATTAAAACGTTGGACGGATTGGTATTAAATTAATCGACCACAATTAAATTGCCTCGATTTTGTTCCAATTATGCTGGAGTAGCTTCCAGACTAATTAGATGCAGCTGGATTCAGATATTTTACATGGACCGACTGCCTGCCTTACCTGCACAACCCAGTTAACCCAGTAACTGGGTAACACGATATCCCTTGGCAATATAAGTGCCAGGTTTTCTGACTTCTGACTAGGTATTAATAGCTATGATCTGTGTTTAAACTTAAGTTTATTTTGTTTTGATAATTATAAATTGTTATTTTCTGTAAAACTTCAGAATTCAATTTAACTCTTGCGTGTTACTGTTTTAGTGACACTAAAAAAAGTTAAATAGTTTTAATATTTGCATGCCATCATTAAATGGCGGAACGTGTCTTTGTACTTAATATATTATTGTGACATCTATTATACTACATTTTATGTAAATAAATTCTATTATCATTATAAAAACTGTCAAAGATCAACAACATCTGGGACCAAAGGCGTTATATGCTTTCCAGGACATGAAGGACTATTGCGGCGATAAGGCCCCTCTTTGAGGAGTGGCTGGAGAGGCGCCACGGCGTCCTCACCTTCTGTCTGACGCAGATACTGACCGGACACGGCTGTTTCGGGAGGTACCTGTTTCGGATTAAGCGGGAGGACACGCCCGGGTGTCAGCATTCTGAGGATCGCCCGGAGGACACGGTGGAGCATACGGTGGAGGTCTGCCCTGCTTGGGCGGAGCACCACCGTGTCCTCGTCGAGGCGATCGGCGACCTCTCGCGTCCGGCCCTAGTTGAATCCATGGTCCGGAGCGAGGAGGCTTGGGAAGCGGTCACCTCCTTCTGCGAAGCAGTAATGCTAGCAAAGGAGGAGGCGGGCCGCGCGAGGGAGAGACAAGGCCTTCGCCCCAACCGCCACTACAGGAGAAGACGCCCCGGACGTCAGGAGTCGCAGGGCGATCCCCGGCCACCGTAGGCGCGGGCCTGCGGACGGCCAACGTTGGGTGGCTCGCTGTCCGATCACCACCAGGCCTGGGTCGATGGCGCGTTGTGTTTCACGCGCGCCTCAAAGAGATGCCAGGCCAGAGCTTGCCAGGGTTGTGGAATTTGTTCGAAAGATCACTGCGGCCCTGGAACGCAAAGGGCTTTAGAAGGAACACGGATGGGTTTTAGTCAGTAAGAGTCTGACACGCCCTTCCGCTCCACCCAGAGCGGAAGAAGTCATTTGATGATTTCCCATCCTTAAAAAAAAAAGGACATGAAGGAGTCTTGTTTTGCTTGTTTGTGTGACTACCTATGTACAAACTAACTTTTCTTAGCGTTGCTTAACCTTGAAGATCGACCCGTGCAGCTGTAATTATCCTCGAGGTAATAATTAAAATAATATGAAACAATTTTGATGTTGAGTGTACCGACGCATAATAAACGAATTAAAATAAATAATGACTGTGTTTATAAATATAGGAGACTAAACATAATTGTAGCTAACAGACATAAGATATCTATGTATGCAGCTGGTTTTTAAAATAGTCGGAAAGTTTCAACATCCATTTACATTTTTTTTTTTTTGGAAAATTGTTGTGAAATAAAAATGGCGCCCACACCGGAAAATCGTCTTTTAAAACTACCTCCTGGAGCCATAGGGAATATAAGGAAAATCCATTATTTGGATAAACCAGGAAGACTTGAAGAAGCAATCAAGATTTTGGAGGAGTGGATTCAGAAACAGGATCATATTATCAAGAAAGATTTTAGTAAGTATACTTGCGAATGTGTAACGGAAGGCCTTTCTAACTCGTTCCAAAAGCGGGTATCATAACACCATTTTAGATGGCGTATTAAATGAGGAAGTGATTCCTGTATATTTTATTCAAAGATATTTCAAGAAATTTTCATAGTTTCAACTTTACGACGTTTCGTTTCCAGAGATATGGCTATTTATTTTATAAATTAGTATTTGTGGTACTTATTTCTTAACGAACTATTCGAAAAGTATCAATTAACTTTCCAGAGTGGTGTTGGTTTTTCACCATTTGCAGTTTTTGGTCTTGAGGCAGAATATTTCTATAAACCGGACAAGTGCGAGTCGGACTCTTACAAAAAGGGTTCCGTACCACGAATCAAAAAATATCACGTTTGTTATATGGGAGCCACCTTAAATATTTAGTTTATTAGGTTTTTTTGGATTTGTTATTATAGCGGCAACAGGAATACATCAATTGTAAAATTTCACCTGTCTAACTATCACGGTTCATGAGATACCGCCTGGTGACAGACGGACAGAATGAAAGACGGATGGACAGCGGAGTCTTAGTAATGGGGTCCCGTTTACCCTTTGGGTACGGAACCCAAAAAGGTTAATAACTACGAGAACTCGAAAACAAACTAACCTGGACCCCACGTTAATGGAGTCAAAATTGTTACAAATCAGATCTAGTAAAGCCCATCTCAAGGAACGCACTCAGTCACCAGTCACCCTGTTTATTTTCATAACTCTACTCTTACTTCTATCTAACTAAACTTAACCAAGTTAGCGAATTCAATTTCGCAAATTTTACGGCGTTTCTAACATGTTCCATGTTTTTCCTACTTCGGATTCTAGAAAATAACGGATCAGGATTTTTAGACCGACGTTTTGCCACTGCAAAGACCCGTCTTAACGCCCGGATCGGATATAGTGTGACTGAATCTGCCGACGAGACGGCACCATTGTGCCTTTGTTTCTCTCTCTAAAGCTCTGTACTCGTATGTCCATCGAAGTTCGTCCAACAAGATCATCAAATGAAGAAATAGAAATGCGGGAGAAGTTAAGAAACTTTGTTTCATCATTTCTTATTACACCCATTCATGTTTCAAACATTCCTGCTGAAAATATTTCTCGTAGAGTAGGATGCAGTCAATGTTTTCTTTGAAGTCTTCTTCACCTTCTTAAATAACACCACACAGCTGCACAGGACTGAGATATCATCGTCGTCCATCGAAACCGGCCGGTGCATGAAAACGCACGACCGGCCGCCGGCTTCCGTTTAAACAGGCGGTCCGTCTAAGTGGGAACGGGCCCTTAAACGTCAACGTCAATTTATAAAATTAATTATTACCTCATGTACTAAGTAATCGCCTTTGTCAATATCGGTTATTGCAATTTAATTATTGTGTTAATTTTATGTTAACGCACAACCTTAAGGTCATTTATGACGTATTTTGTTTTTGTATATTCATATTTTATGAATATAATTAGGTTTAGTAGATGTAATTAGTTTCAGTGAATAGTTGTAAGTTATGTACATGTATTGTAATTTATGGAAATATTGTACGACTCTTAAAAAAACTTATTCAAAGTGATATCTAGGACTTAAATTATAAATGTAAATTTTGGAGATGAAAACAAAATGCGTATTATAAATAATTCTGCTATTGTCCCAAGGAAACGTACTGCCTCCCGAGTTGCACGTCTCCTAGTATGTCCTTTTTTAAAATCTATATATTGTGTTTAGACATATAAACAGAATGAAAACATTGATATATAGCCGAGTTACTTTCTAGCTTTTTGTAATATTGATGGTAGAATTAAATAATCGGATCGTCAACGGTTTTACGGAATACAATAAACCCCGGGCCTCTTATAGTATATGAATTAACCAGTAAAATTCATTTGAACAAGAAATCGAAAATTCAGGCGTCACTTATTTATTATCAGCTTAAGAGATTGAAGAAATAAAAAAACACACTATTTAAAATTCAATTTCTATTGTTTTCAGGTAAGGATTACTTGGAGAAAACTTTGATATCATGCAAAGGTTCCGTGGAGAAGTCTAAGAAGCAAATAGACAGATTGTGCACAATGAAGTCACTCTTACCAAAGTTCTTTTCGAAGGTCAACGTCAAGGTGGAGCTACCAAGCATTCTAGAGTTAGCGTAAGTAAAGGTTGAAATATAAGATTGGGCTGAGATAAGTGAAAACTAAGAGTTATCGCGGCCCTAAAACGCAAAGAGCATTTGAAGGAACATGGGTGGGTTTTAGTCAGAGAAGATACTCCCTTCCCCTCCGTCCAGAGAAGGAGAAGTCCAAGGCCGAGATGACATCAAACGAAACGTTGACTGTCAATAACAGTGAAGACCTCGTCATCACTCGCATAAAAGTTAAGATTATCATAATAGTTCTAGCTCGTGGCTAAATAACAGCAAGCACGGGTCGAACTTGCAGGTTAAGCTACGCTAGCCGAGGTTGATCTGCTTATGGGTGACCATCCATTAGGTAACGAGTTTCCTCCGTGCCACCGAAATCACGCTAAGCCGTTTTTTGCTACGGCTTTTTTTTTTAAGGATGGGAAATCATCAAATGACTTCTTCCGCTCTGGGTGGAGTGGTACGGCGTGTCAGACTCTTACTGACTTACTGTGAAACCCACCCGTGTTCCTTCTAAAGCCCTTTGCGTGACTCTTTAGAACAAATCCGCAACCCTGGCAGGCTCTGGCCTTAGCGGGCCCCGTCTCTTATGCTGACGTCACTATAAGGCGCGCGGGGAACACAACGCGCCATCGACCCGGGCCTGGTGGTGACCGGACAGCGAGCCACCCTACGCTCGCCGTCCGCAGGCCCGTGCTTACGGTGGTCAGGGATCGCCCTGCGGCTCCCGACGCTTTTCTGTTGCGGCGGTTGCGGCGAAGGCATTGTATTTCCCTCGCGCGGCCCGCCTCCTCCTTGGCTAGCATTACTGATTCACAGAAGGAGGTGACCGCTTACCAAGCTTCCTCGCTCCGGACCATGGATTTAACCAGGACCGGACGCGAGAGGTCGCCGCCGCCGATCGCCTCGACGAATACATGGCGTTGCTCCGCCAAAGCAGGACAGACCTCCACTGTATGCTTCACCGTGTCCTCCGAGCGATCCTCACAGTGTTGTCCTCCCGCTTAATCCAAATCAGGTACCTACCTCACGATCTACCATGGACCCCACGATCCCCGTATAGACCTTCCGGCAATAGTCGTTTGGTCTTGTTTACTCCGGCTATCATTTGAACTTCTTTGTCTACACAGTCGTTGCAGCTAGTCAGGAGCCAGAGATTCCAATTTCACTACAGAGTGTTCCAGAAGTGCGTTGCTTTTGTTTTGTTAATTTATATCAGCTACCTAACATCACCCTTAAATATGACCACACTTCTGTATATCTCATTCAACATTCATGTACAAAATTGGTAGTACTAAACATCAATGATATTTTCTTCCATAGTCTGGTTTTTGGAATGTTTTATAGGATAACTCGTGTGTTTTTGTATGTCTAACTGTCACAGCCAATTTTATTGACTCTATTATTTTTTAATAATAAAACATTTTCTTGCAGGTGCCTGATCCCTCTCCCAACAATAACGGAGGACTATTGCAGGGTACTAATAATTAAAATGAAAAACCGAAACTTCACAACTGAGAGTTTTTTGCAGTATTACCAGTACAATATAATTGTAAGCACATTATTTTTATCATCGATATATAACATGTGCTACGTTCTAGATGTCGCGTTCCGAACACCCATCCTTTACACTACTGAATTTTAGTTAACTATCACGATCTTATTTTTACCGCTAGGGCCAGTGCCTGCCAGGGTTGCGGAATTTGTTCGAAAGAGTCACCGCGGCCCTGGAACGCAAAGGGCATTTGAAGGAACACGGGTGCAGTTAGAGTCCGACACTCCCTTCCGCTCCACCCAGAGCTGGAGTAATTTGATTATTTCCCATCCTTAAAAAAAGGCGTGTACGGAAGGGCGCCAATAATGAGATAACTCGGATCAAACCGTGAACCTGGACATACTGATTCAGTGGTCAATAAAATGATTTATTGTTCTAATAAATAAAATAGGTAATAATATCGTAATGCCATAAGCGAAAAATATTACTTAATCTATCGTCACGCCATCTACAATCATAGACTAAAACATTCAGATGTTCCAATACACAATACAGCTTTACGTGGAGATTTATTATTATGTTTAATTGTTTTAATTTGTTTTACTGTGGTTTTATTTAATGGTCAATATTTATTTATCTGATAATATTTCCATTTAGTAACAATATATTTGTCAACGTCCAGAAAATATGACTGCGTACATATTTCGATACCGCAAAAGTACATCTAGAAATGTCAGCATCAAGAGATGTCAGTTAAACGCATTACAATTCTCTTTTTACTTTCTACTTGAATTTATTTATTACTGATAATCTTGAGAAAGAGTATGAATTGTTATGAAATAAAGTCACACGTTACTTACGAAAACTCATAAGCGCCAGGAAATTCTTGACGCTTACGAAGTTTTGTTCGTGAGAAAACTATGCTTTGTAAGCGATCTAACGCTGCCTGTTTTAATTGTATGGTTCGACGATATATGCAAAGATTTAGCGCTGTAGCGAACTTTCGTTCTAATTTAGCAGTTTTTGAACAAAACGGTTTCCATGAACGTTCTTTTTATAGGTATAATATGTATATGTAAATGATTTTATTTAACCAATGAAACAGGAATGAAGACTTGGATTATGCGTATACTACTCGTAGATGGTTTTATAAAAAGTTGAGATTTCTGAGACATATCTGATAAGAAAATGTTAAGCACCAAATAAAATACTGAGATAAGGTGCTAGCGGGTATTATTATTAGCTCAAAAGAAAATATTGAATATTATGAAAAATACGCAAACCGCCCCGTTGCTAGCCAAAGAACACCAACAAGCGCCTAGCCGTTGCTAAGCGCTTGATAGTTGCCAGCGGGGATATACTGTCAACAACTCATCGTGTAAAATTTAAGTGGAGTAGGCATGAAGTGAACTGTCATTCGATCTTGTTTTTATGGTTTGACAGCTCACTTCATGTTCACTTCACCTATAGATTACAGTATCTATAGATCACTGCTAATCTGTCACCAACATCTTTCTTCCTGATAAGGTATCTCTCAATAACTCTACTCTTTAATCTCTTTTTGACTTAGCCGTCTCATTTCAAGTCCCCATTAGTTTTGGAACGAAGTTCCTTAATGCGGCTTAGTGGAAATCGACACGTAACGGAATGCCGTATGTTGTGTGCATGTGTGTGTGTATCGAGCCTACTACAAGCAAATGAGTGAGTGTGCAGCGGGTGCGCAACTCTCTTTCTCTCTCTCTCTCTTTTCTTGTCTCTTTTTATCGTATAACCATAGATCAGCCAAAGCTACCACACCAATCGATCAGCGTCGATCGATCGATTGAGTTGAAGAAAAAACGTAAGGAAATTCGTGCATGACGGGGGTCCCCCGACAGCACAATTAGGATAAATGTTGTATGAAATAATCGAAAGGAGAATGGGCACTTCGAAATGCTCTCCATCCCTGATTGATATCAAAGTTTGATTTAGCTGTGGCACTGACCGAATGATTCGCTTGATCATGTTTTGAGCTTACGCAAAAGTATTTTTTATTAAAACTTTTTTTTTTTTCAGATGGCTGAGTACATAAAAGCACACGATTACGTCAATGGTTTTATAATAATAGACGATTATAGCGAGTTCAATTTATTTGATCTTTTATCTAAAATGAACACAATTGAGTTACAGCAGTTTTTATCTATTTTAATAGTAAGTATCTATACTTTTATTTTGATATAATATAACATATTATGTTTGAAACAAGACAATAAAGAATAAAAGAAAGTAAATTTACAAAAAAACTTCGTTTCTTTCTTCGTTTCTTTCTTCGTTTCTTGGGGGTGTCTATTTGGCATTTGCAATGCAATAAGTAAATTAGATAATTAGATATATTGTAAGATTATTATTTTAAATATAAATGTATAGTTATATTTATATATATGATAAAGACATCAAAAAACGGACTACACAATGAATTAAATATTATTGGATACCCATTTAAGGACGAAGATCTTTCATTAGCTACTCACATAGAATATCGTATTTATAAACAGTGACGATGCACTAAAATTATAGCATCTCATCTGCCTAGCCTTTTCCCTATTATATTGGGGTCGGCTTCCAGTCAAACCGGATTCAGCTGAATGCCAGTATTTTACGTGGAGCGGCTGCCTACCAGACCTCCACAACCCATTAACTGGGTACCACGGTCCGCATTGGTAAGACTGGTGTCAGATTTTCTGGCTTCTGATTATCCATAACGACTGCCAAAGATGTACAAATGACAGCCGGGACCAACGGCTTAACGTGCTTTCTGAGGTACGGAGGGATCTCGGTATGTTAAGATGGTCACCCATTCACAGACCAACCTCGGCAAGCGTTGCTTAACCTTGAAGATCGACCCGTGCATTAGCGTGTTATTATTTAGCCATTCTATCTATCTATCTATTGGGGTATGGTTTCCGCACTTAGTCCTAAGTTCTGATGTTGGACCATTGTGCGTGGGCCATGGCGGCCGTCATTCCAACCAGCCAACCTCCCTCCAGAAGCAGATCAGTCCTCCTAAAGAGTTCAGGGTGTCTGTGAGTGAATTCGGTGTCCCTATCGTTTGTCTACGTATATCGGCGACGCCTGTGCACTCAAGGAGCACGTGCGACACCATTTCCTCCTCCTCCATGCATGCTCTGCACAGGGGACTGTCTGTTATACCTAGTGTGTGGAAATGCTTATTCAGTGAGCAGTGTCCGGTGATGGTCCCCGCCACCATTCGCAGGCTGCCCCTATCCAGTCGCAGAATTCGCTTGGTAAGTTTAATGTTTAGGAGTGGTTTGGCCTCCTTGGACTGCCTGCAGCCTGGTGCCGAGGCCCACCAGCGTTCTGCTTGTGTGTGGGTATGTTCTTGTAGCCACGTGCGTAGCTGGGTGAAAGGGAGTGGCACTATGGGTTCGGGTCCAACAGCCATCGTACCAGATCCCCCCCTCCTGGCCAGTTCATCGGCCGCGTCATTTTCTAGTGATCCGCTGTGACCTTTTATCCACTGCAGCGTCACAGTGTTGCGGTTTGTCACCGTGACGCGTTTTAGTGCATTGTGGCATTCTTGTATTTGTTTCGAGGTGGTGTAGTTTAGCCATTTATAGTATAGTTAATATTTTTTTTCCTGTCAGAATGGCTACGGTGGAAGATTGAAGAGTTTTCAAATTCTAACAGATTCAAAAGGTATAGAACTGCTCATTAATACTATGAAGCAATTAGTAAGCGACAAGATTGGAAGCAGAGCACAGGTTCAGACATGCATAGAAGATTTACATAAAGTAGTGCCGAAAGAAATTTTGCCGATTGAATACGGAGGAAACGAGAGATCTATTGAAAAATTGCAAGGTAAGATAGTAATCTTATTCCTTACTTACAATTTCAGGCGAATGTGAGTTTCTTTGTTTGTAACGCTTGCATACCTAAATCGTTGTACTGATTTTGATGAATTTTGATGCAAATATAGATGGGACCGGAGACACAATAATTATATTTATTCAAGTTTTTAAAACTTAACACACAGATGTGTTGCTGGGGAGTTTGTTGCACCACTTCTTCTTCCCAGCTATAACACTAGGAAATGGTGACGGGCGGGCGTTTTGGGGGACTGTTTTTATGTAGAACTTTGACGTTCAAAAAGTGCTGACACTCAGCCTAATTTGATAAATGACTTTTGATTTTGATTTTGATATGCCTATTTTACTCTGGTCTAGTCTACCTAATAAAATATTGAATTCAAACAATTTACTGACAGACAACCCACAGTCAAAACTGTTATGCATTTGAAAGAGCACTAGTGGGTTTTAGTCAGTGAGAGTCTGAAATGATTTCTCATCCATAAAAATTGTTAATTTAATAGTTTACAAAACAATCGTTTGTATAAAAATAACTTTCTCTTTACAGCTGAATGGCTGGAAGAACTAAGTTCAGAAAAACATGTGGAGTATATGAAAATGATGAATAAAGCTTGCTCGGATGAAACAAAACGACATGAAGGAAAATTCAATGAAGAATACATGGGCATGCCTGGATCATTTAGATGTTTAAGTGTAGATTAATTTGTAAATTCATATATTTAAAAAAACAAAGAAAACGTTCCTTTTAAAATGAAAGTATACATTTTTTTTTCTCGATAATCATAGCGTCAAAATATAGGACTTAACATAAATAAAAGTCTGTGAGAAGTGTTATCATCAGGCAGATGGTTTGTGCCTATATTCTATTTATAATTCCTCTCATCTATCTCCTTTCGTTCAGTCCATCCAAAGGTTGAGAAGGTTAGAAATTGCGCTGTGCAATAATACCGTCCATTATACACTTGTTTTTATAGGTTTTCAAATTTTTTCAGTCAGTCAGTCAGTCAAATTTTTTGTGAAAGACCTTGTGAGCAATGTCAACAGAAAAGACAAAATAAAATAATGTGATCAAAACATATTTTTATTATTTCCGCAACTGTACGTTAATCTGTGATTGTCATAATGGACTTAACTTGTTTTAGTTAAGTTAGACCATTTACATACATTTTATAAAATAAAGCATTCATATGATTATTTTAAGATACTATAATAATATAATATAATATATCCTGGGACAACTCACACACGGTCATCCGATCCCAAACTAGGCAGAGCCTGTACTATGGCAACCAGACAACTGATAAACATACTTATATATTTCTAAATACATACATATTATACACAAATTACACCCAGACACAGAACAAATGATCATGTTCATCACACAAAGATTTGTCCTGGGTGGGAATCGAACCCACAACCTCCGGTTAAGCAGTCAGGGTCACTAACCACTCGACCAACAGGCCAGTCTAAATACTTGGATTGAAAATTGATTGATTGAAAATCTAGATACTTGGATTGTAACTGCCTTAAAGATTATTTTTTTAGCATTTGTACATATTTTTATTCTATTTATGTCTGTTTATTATTTGATTAAAATATATTTGCTGTGATGGTAATAAAAAGTGTTTTCATTGAGTATTTTAATCATATTTTATACTAGCCTTTACCAGCGACTTCGTACGCGCATATCCCGTTTTTTCCTGTTCCCGTACAGCTTTTATAATTATAGCGTTCCTCATGAATGTTCATATTCATATTCATATTGACTTTGACTGAGATTGACTGGCCTGTTGGTCGAGTGGTTAGTGACCCTGACTGCTATACCGGAGGTCGTGGGTTCGATTCCCACCCAGGACAAATCTTTGTGTGATGAGCATGATCATTTGTTCTCTGTTTGGGTGTAATTTGTCTATAATAATATGTATGTATTTAGAAATATATAAGTATGTGTATCAGTTGTCTGGTTGCCATAGTACAGGCTCTGCCTAGTTTGGGATCGGATGACCGTGTGTGAGTTGTCCCAAGATATTATTATTATATTATTGATATTATTATATTAATTTACTATTTCTTGTGAACACAGGGTACAATTATGTTTCATAAAATGTTTGGTAGTGGAATGTGGCTATCATATACAAAACGAATTTCCCAAATTCGACTGGTAGTTCTAGAGCTTTATTATATATCTTAATATTTATATTTCTTGTGTATGTCACTGAACTCCTCCTAAACGGCTGGACCGATGTTGATGAATTTTTTTGTGTGTGTTCAAGGGGATTCGAGAGTGGTTTAGATTTACAATTGGACCCGGTAGGTCACGCTGCAATCGATTTTTATAATTTTTCATCGTACACAAAGCAAACGTTCGGACAGGACAACGTCTGTCGGGACCGCTAGTTAATATATAGATTTTTGCCAATACCCATACCCATAGATGTAGATTCATATAATATAATAATAATGATTAACAAAAATTCAAGAATTTAATATATTGCAATGTATTACATTATTGTTGACATGCATGTACGAGTAAACTCATTGGAGACTTACCTACATTCTATTGTACGCCCTAAGGGTAGGACATAGCTGGTCCTTAACATTTAAATAACACCATCTGTATTATGTACCTATGATCCACAATAAAGATGATTTGATTTGATTTGATATCAATCACTTTTTCAAGAATTAAATCCAAATCCAAGTAGATATAGTTCAATACCCGTATTAAGATACGGGTATTCAACTATATCTACATATATTCAACTATATATCGCCACGGATTGACAAACAGTCGTTCTATATATGTAAGTATAGAACGACTGTCTGACAATCCGTGACGACTATCTAAAGTTATTTCCAAGGCCACCCACATACTGACATCGGTAGCATCTAAACACGAACCCGTTAGATAAGATAAAATTAGATATTATTTTTTTATAAAAACATGAGTACATATGCAACAAATTTGTGTGATCTTAAAATAACATTTGGGAACAGGATCTACATGTTTTGTTATATATGACGCAGGTTTTTTTTTGGTCTATTTACCATTTGATTTTATACATAACAATAAAAATAAAAAGTAATAATTTAGTCTACAGTCGCGCCGCCGTGCCGTCGCGTCGGTTACTAATTAATAGTCTATGAAAACCTTTAAAACCATAAAAAAATAACAGTTTTGAGCTCAGAGAAATGTCACAATGATAGACTCTAAATACGATCATTTAAAATTATGTTAAGCTAAAATAACATTTGGCTATCAGATACTTTTTTAGATGCAGTTTTTAAGTCAAGAGTGAATAGGTTACTTCTAGGCAAGCGTGCTCCATCTTCGACCACATCATCGCTTACCATCAGGTGAGATATTGGTCAAACGCGTGCCTATCAATAGTAAAAAATAAAAAATAGAGTTATTGGCATTTCTCTAATGGGATTTTATTGTAAATAAGTGGTGCTAAAGAGAAAATTCCTGCCTGCCTTCTAATTTTGATACGTAAAAGTATTACGTATCAAAATAAGAAGGAACAGGCTTCTTCTGGGTAAGCTCGCTCCATCGTCGACTTTGTGTCTGTCATCTATGACCTAGACTAGAGCAAACCCATCAAGAAAAACATATTTTTAAAATAAATAAAAGTATTTTTGCAAACAATGCAGTGGTGTACTATGTATTTCTGGAGGGTTGAAAGATTGATTACCGAATTACATGATAAAGAATTGAGAAATGTAATAAAATATTAAATAATCTAAGTTCCATTTCATTTTCATTGAAAACACGCGTGTATCGTCTTCATTTTTTGTTAAAAAGGAAAAAAATACATGTCCAATAGTTTTTGGAAATCTATCTGTCGGACTTATTTGACTTTTTCCGTGAAATATCCTATTTTGTCACGTTTCTCTTCTTTCTCTTTAGTCACTGTGTGGGTCTACGTTTTCTGTGTTTGTTTCATTCAACCGTTCAGTTTTGCTGCAAGAAATTCTTTTAAATAAGTGGTAAGTCATAAAGGACTGCTCTGTAGGTCCATTATAACAATGTATTCAAGATGCTGTTGATAGACCACGTTTTTGTAGCGCTTCCGGGATATTCACCAAGGCCAGGGTTGATGGTTTTCATGCTAAAAAAAAAAAAAAAAATTGTAAATCATTATTTGAAAAGAGTAACTATGGAGTTTCTTGTCCGTTCTTCTCCATAAGAATCTGCCTTTCCGAATGGACAGTAGAGTCACTTTATTAATGTAATATTATTATTTTACTGAACTGTAAATGCTGACGTTCAAAAGTGCCGTTTAATGGCCTAATTGAAATAAACGTTTTGACTTTTTTTTTTTTGTCTAAAATAAAATCTTTATTATTATTGTTATTATCTCTCTGTATTTTATAATTTCCCTACAAAAAATAAATGAATAACTTATTAACTTCATTATTGTTACAGAGAAAATGGTCAGATACTTTAAGCTCAGAAAAACATTTGGAGTATTATAGTAAAACTAGCTGACCGACGCAACTTCGTCTGCGTCACATTTTTCATGAATGCACGGCTCTTATTGGTCGTAGCGTGATGTTAACCTGTAGCCTTCCTCAATAAATATACTTCCTAGGATTAGCGCGTTCTACCAAACAAATAGTCAAGAATAATTAACTGATCGAGTGGTAAATGATCAATTATCGACCGCCGAGAGTAGAAAATAATTGAAGCCCTAATATTGCTATTAAAAAATAGGGGTTGGTGATAGAAGGGTGAAAATTTAGGTTTGTATGTATTTTTAAATGCCACTTTATAAAAAAATAAAAAAATGTCCCAATAAAAAAAAATGTTAGGGGTTGACAACCCTTATCATTTAGGGGTATGAAAAATAAATAGTAGCCGATTCTCAGTTAACTTGTGAATTAATAAAAAAAATAGTTTACAATTTCACGCGATATTTTACAATCTTACGGCGTTTGCTATTTTCCGGCGACATGTACATTAACTGTTAAATAAATAAATGATGAATAAGGTTGAAAGAAGTTAAGGAAGAAACAAAAAGGCATGAAGGAAATTTCCATAAAGAATATCTTGGAAATGCATGTATTTTGGTCGTGAGCTATTTTTAACGTCTAATAATTAATAATACAAAACTTAACTTTGATGGTGAATGTAAAACTAAAATGTGTTAGACAACCTCATAAATATTAATAAAGATTCGTTAATAATATAATTCAGTTGGTCTCCGACCTCCATTGAGTCAATATATATAAAAAATAAGGAGAACACGGTGTATAATAAAGTTCATTTCGGAATTTAAAAAAAAATCCCTGTGCCTAATTCAAAATGAACGCGATACCAGAACACAAATTTTTAAAAGAGCCTCCAGATGCTTTTCAAAATATAAGAAAAGCGTATAATTTGGATAAACCAGAAAGACGTGAAGAAGCTATTAAAATTTTACATGAGTGGATTCAGAAACAGGATCATATCATCAAAAAAGATTTTAGTAAGTACCAATCAATGATTTTTGACAGTAAAAATTAAAAAAAAAAAAACTGGCCACGTGCGACTAGCCAAAAAAAACACGTTTCTTGTATGAGGCTCCCATACATATAAAAAAAACATTCAGCCGAATTGGGAACCCCTTCCTTTTTTGAAAGTCGATTAAAACACATACTTAAGAACATAAAACTTTAAAAAAATGAACTAGTTAAGCAATTAACAGTTAAATAAGAAAATTGCTTTGGTCTTGTGTATTTGTACTTACCTATTCCTGCAAAAAAGTTATTTAATTTTGAACGATTTTTTTTATTATTTTTTGTTATATTTATAGTTATCTTTTATTATTTTGCTACTATTCTATTTTTAAATCTGAACATCAAAATACTTAAAATGAACAACCATTAAGTAGGTAGTTATTACGGATGTTCCATTTTTAATATAGTTGAATTTAAAGTACTTAAAGTGAATGAGCATTAGTTTTATGTGGCGGGGATTTTTAATCTGTGGCATTCGTGATTGTTCTCGCCATGAAACGTCAACATGTTTTGGTTAATAATTTTAATGGAGTATTATGGAAAAATATAATGAAGCATTGGAAAGTATACTGCGCTTTAATTAACCTCCTAGCTCCTGAAGTTTTTACTAGAGTTTTTAAAACTGGTGGATGGATAGTGTCAATTAACAGAATAAGGATGCAAAACAGTTTATGTATCCTTTGTCTGTCCTTTTTGTCAGTACGTGTGACGCCAACTTCATTAGATTACACGCATACAAAACAGATAGCGACATATTTCCATCACAAAAGAGTTGGGTCTTTCCAATTGAAAACGAATTGAAACGCTAATTGCTGCTTAATTTAATAATAACTAATTTTGACGGTATTTTCAGAAAAAGTTAAACAAAAAGTTTAAATTTTTGTAAGTTATTTGGTTTCGTTAAAATATTATATATTAATAGGCATAGGAAAATACTCCTTTGCTACATATTTTTGTAGCTGAGAGAACCATAGGGAATGGTTTTCAACCCTCGAGTCTGTTCAGACGGTACACTTTTCAAGATCACCATTAAAGGGAGTAAATCTCTTCTCTAAACATAAATATTATGCAGGATCGGTAGAGTAGTCAAACTACTTTCAATTGTATGCAACATACCGAACTAGCCAAGGTTAATTGGGTATAATAAACAAACTTACATATCAAAATTCAAGTCGATAAAAAACGTGTTATTTGATCAGGCTATTTTCTAAAAAACAAGTTACATTTTATGTTAATTTTTAGAGTATTTTTAGAACTCACTCTTAAGATACGCAAAAGAATCAATAATGAGGATTCAAATAATACAAAATAAAATGTTTGTTGGTATGAGGTTCTAAAGACTGTTTCAGTTGCGAATTCACTGATTGAAAGCTGAATTGCTGGGTGCCAAAGGCTACCTACTCTCTTTTTAAACCGACTTCAAAAAAGGAGGAGGTTCGCAATTCAGTTGTATCTTTTTATGTCTGTTACATTGTAACTCCGTCATTTATGAACCGATTTGAAAAATTTCTTCCAATTGGTCCCATATAAATTTCATTAAAATCAGTTCAGTAGTTTGGTTTTTAAATCAAAATAGCTGGAAAAAATCATCATCAGTCATCCAAGTAAATGAAATTGCATATTTAGCTTTCCTGTGACTATCCAGTGGTGTTGTTACACCCTTTCCCCATTATTTTTTTATATTTTAACATCCACACCTGACAAGGTGTGGATGTTAAAATACGAAGTTACAACCAAAAACACCGACTTCCAAAATTAAAGTTATTTTATACTTTGAAGTTATTTTATCTATCCTATTTCTTGCCATTGCTGGGCAAAAGACCTCCCATTCCCTTTTCCACTCAACTCTGTTGCTAGTAGCTAAACCCTCCCCGGGTTTGGGCTCGTCCCACCATCTTCATCTCAGTCTGCCGCGATATCGTCTGGCATTTAATGGGACCCATTCGGTAGTTCTCCTTGCCCATTTCTCGTTTTACATGCGGTAGACACATGTCTGCTCCAATCTCACTTAAACGTCCATGATGCCGTAAGTCAGAGGAGCATATATTTTCCCTACCAAGTAAGTCACTAATCTTCCGAGCTCTATTCTGTCTCCTGCTTGATATGAAGGGTAGAGGAAACTTTGTTTTTCTTACTACTTTTCTGATTTCTTTCGTTGCTGATCCGAGACAGGTGGATCGTTACTTCGGGACTCGTCGAGCTTCATTGACTCGGCGTTTTTCTGGTGGTCGCCACTGTTGATTCTGGCCCGCAGGAGTAGTAATGGCTACCAGGGTTGCGGAATTTATTCGAAAGAGTCACCGCGGCCCTGGAACACAAAGGGCTTTAGAAGGAACACGGATGGGTTTTAGTCAGTAAGAGTCTGACACGCCCTTCCGCTCCACCCAGAGCGGAAGAAGTCATTTGATGATTTCACATCCTTAAAAAAAAAGGAGTAGTAATGGTAGGGAATTGTGTGGACTAATCTTTTAATTTTTTTTAAACCGATCTTGATACTGTTTTTCATACTTGGCGCACTAAACGCTAGTTTTTAGTACTTGCACGTTCTTCTCCATAGATATCTACGCTTTGGAACGTGCAAATAACTTCATCTCTTAGACTGACCGACATTGACAATTCAAAAGTGGCTGTTAATGGTTTAATTGAAATAAATGCTTTCAGTTTATTTGAGTTTTTTAGTATTATATGATGTGTACCTACTTTCCAGGCCAAGAGTACTTAGAGAGAACGATTTTATCGTGCAAAGGTTCCGTAGAGAAGGCAAAGCAGCAGATAGACAGATTGTGCACGATGAAGACGTTGATGCCAAAGTTCTTCACAAAGACAAATGTCAAGATGGAGTTGCAAAGAATATTGGACATGGGGTATGTCTTCCTATGTTTAAAATAATGCAATAGTGAGTTTATTTGTATGTTACGTTTTCACACCTAAATCGCTGAACCAATCTAGATGAATTTCGTACAGACATAAATGAGAGCCTTGTGAAAATCTATATTAACGCGAGCGAACCTGCGGGGAAAAGCCGATATACAATAGATTTTTATAGAGACGATGTTGAGTGGCTGTGAATTTAATAAAGAGTTTTTTTTAATAAAAAACAATTGGGTTAGGTAGGGTCGAAGGACCAAACTGTTAGGGATCTATCTAAGGACTTTAAATAATAGCAGTGGACTGAATAAACTGAATATATTATTATTCTATTCTATTCTATATCGAAGTTCCCAGTATGTATTGGCAAATTCGTGCGCCTATCGTCGTTGAAGACCGGTAGCGAAGTGAGGTACTCCAGGCTCAGCGGCGAAGTCAGCCGAATGTGGTCGGAGATGCCCGAACATAGAGATTTTATATAACATTTTTCAAAAGACGACAACAAGTAAAAAAAACCTGTTTAAAATTTAAAAAATACGCCTTTTGAAATTTGAAACGCGTGTGAAGTCACAGGCAAGTCATGCCAAAGTGAATTTGCGTCGTCCAGCACAAACATTGTTTTACAAGACAAAGATAGAAGAATTACTTCAAAAACATACTCCTTCCTTATATTTGCACTAAGTTTATTAATTTATTTACAACTCGTACTTTTCTTGTAACATCTTTCACGTGAATATTCATTCATACAGATTTTTGACAGTAGTAAGGTACAAAATTAATAACTAAAAAAGACGTCAGCTGTGTTGTATGTTGCAAGGAACATAATTTACTCTACAATCATTCTTGTTGAGTTTTAATAACTGCCAATTAATTATTATCAAAGCGTTAGGGATTGTCCACTTTTAGGGTTTTACCTCACCAATCGATCAGTTGAAACCACCCCAATTGATCAACGTCGATCGATGCCATCGATCGATTGGTGCCCCTAACGTTTCTGTAGTGCTTGTCAATCCGTACATTTTTAACCAACTGAGTGATGCAAACGTGGATGACTTCTGTAATTAAATTAAAATTAATGCCACCAACTGCAAGAATAAGCATTGCCATAAAACGTGGCAATGCCGCCAGTCTTTTGGGTACACTTCCAGTCGACAGCGATGCGGCGGAGTTTTTATTTTTATTTCTAGTGTATATAGTTATTTAAATATTTATAAAAACAGCTGCATGCTTGATAAGTGACTTGTTTGGAACATTTCAGTTAATTTTTTTGCGGTTGCGGCGATACCTTTTTCATTCATTTTCTTGCAACCTGAGGGATCGACGTTGTACAGCGACTGGACCAATGTAGGGTCTTAGCATAACTTACGACGATGAAGAACTTGGTCTGTAAGATATTTGTTTAAGTTATGATTACTTTTGTATTTTTTTCAGGTATATGGTCCCACTCCCCAAGTTAACGGAAGACAATTACAGAGTCATAGTGATCAAATTCAACGAGCTCACGAATATTACTAGTGATATGTTCCTGATGTACTATCAGTTAAATATAATCGTAAGTCGGAACAAAGAATAATATTTATTTTACGGTTCATTGAACATTTTTTTTAAACACAAACGTAATCAGTCGTATTAAGTTCAAGTAACTGGATGACCGGTTTTTTTTTTAGTAAACGTTTTCTAAAAATGAAACTTAGCTAGATAGATTTATCGCCCCCAAAACCCCCTTGCATACTAAATTTCATGAAAATCGTTGGAGCCGTTTCCGAGATTCAGATTATATATATATATTAGAATTGCTCGTTTAAAAGTATTAGATACATATTAGCAGAAACGAAATGCAAATTCTGAAGAGAGAATAAATAATAATTTTGAATGTGCGCCGAAAGGGCACAGCTAAAATGGATCCTCCACCGAAACCCGCTGAACCCCTTCGAAACCGAAACACATTGAAATGAAGCAACGTCAGACTGTATGTAACTATAAGCAATGTCGAAATCTCTAGACGATCATAGGTCCTAAATCATCATCTGCCTAGCCTTTTCCCAACTAAATTGGGGTCGGCTTCCAGTCAAACCGGATTCAGCTGAATACCAGTATTTTACGTGGAGCGGCTGCCTACCAGACCTCCACTACCCATTGACTGGGTAACACGGTACTCCTTGGCCAGACTGGTGTCAGATTTTCTGGCTTTTGACTATCCGTAACGACTGCCAAAGATCTAACGGCTTAACATACTTTTCGAAGCACGGAGGAGTCTCGGTATGTTAATATGGTCACCCATCCACAGACCAATCTCGGCAAGCGTTGTTTAACCTTGAAGATCGACCCGTGCGGCTGTTATTATTTGGCCTCGAGCTCCTCAATCATACGTCCTACAATAGGTAAATTATATCGCTAGTGAGATATTTAATTTGAAAGTTTTTCTTTTTTTATATTTTTTCTTTTGTTTATGCCATGCATATGCATAATCTCAAAAATAATGAGGAGTATTAAAGTTGAAACACAGGATAGCGAAAAACAATTTTCTTGATTGTAGGTATTTATTGTATAAATTATAATCGAACAGAGTTTCGGCTTAGGCTAGGTTCTAGATCAGAAGAATGCACCAAATGCGCTGCGCGACCTGTTTATAAGTTTACCCCCCACTCTAAATCGAGGAGGGGATCGCCGCTCGGTGACGCCCATCGTTGACAAGCGCACGTGACGTGCTAGTCAATTGACTTCCTCTTTGCTGTGGCTGCCGTGGCGTACTTGGTTGTCATGGCTATGGCTTTGGCTGAGGCTGTGGCTGTGGCTTTGGCTGCACCAAGACGACACGGCATGGCATGGCTTTGGCATGGCTGGCAATCGGGTGACCGTTACAAAGTTTTAATTTTTTTTCTTTTGATTTTGTCTTGCATGATCTCAGATAGAAATTAAGTGTAATTAAAGATATAAAAATTATCTCTGTCTGTACCTAGTTTTTATTAGTTGTGAGGAATGAGGAACGATTTTAACTTAAAAGCATTATGTACCATATTTTACGCAAAATAAATATTCTATCTGTAAAGTATTACAGCTGATACTTTACAAATGCAGTCTGACGTTGGCATAGAAAGACAGAATATAAATTTATTGATAGATAGGTACTCTTTATTACACCATAACCTGTTTATGGTAAGATTGTTTAGTAGATACTGCTGTCAGCGACAAGAATATCATAACCAATAACTACAGAAATAAATGTATTCCCATAAATCTTTACGGGCAAAGACTAACTTCACATTGATACATTGTACAGACGCCAGCACATCAAGCTACCCGAAACTGTCAAATTTTCCCAATCAACCTTTAACCTAATACTTTAGCGATAAAGTTGAAAATCTATTAAAGAAATTTGACACATACATACATTGATATCGACTGACAATGTCATTATAAGTTTTTCAAATATTTTTAACTTTCAGCTAGCTGAATACTTGAAAGCAAATGATTATGTGACTGGTTTAATCGTAGTCGACGATCATCGAAAAACAAACTTATTTGAACTTGTGACTAAAATTAACACTGTGGAGTTACAGCAGTATATCAGCATTTTAACCGTAAGTATTGGTTTTACTTCATGGTTTTGTAAGGAAGAAAAATGGTCCGCTCTGACAGAAAACTGTTCAAACAATCAATCTGTCGAAACCAGACGAAAGTCTATGACTAGTGCGTATTGCCAGTGATGAATTATGGAACCAAAACTGCTCACAATCAAATGGGCTTCATCAGAAGGCCTCAAGTCATCCAAAGAGCAATGAAAAGGGCAACGCTCGGAGTTTCCTTGCGCGATCGAATCAAGAATGCTGATATCCGCAAGAGAGCCAAAGTTACCGACATAGTCAGAAGGATCGCCAAACTGAAATGGCCTGTTGGTCGAGTGGTTAGTGACCCTGACTGCCAAACCGGAGGTCGTGGGTTCGATTCCCACCCAGGACAAATCTTTGTGTGATGAGCATGATCATTTGTTCTGTGTCTGGGTGTAATTTATCTATAATATGTATGTATTTAGAAATATATAAGTATGTTTATCAGTTGTCTGGTTGCCATAGCACAGGCTCTGCCTAGTTTGGGATCGGATGACCGTGTGTGAGTTGTCCCAGGATATATTATTATTATTATTATTATTAATGGGCAGGTCACATCGCCCGCAGAACAGATGGTCGATGGCGCTGAAAAGTTCTGGAGTGGCAACCGCGTACCGGAAGACACACGTTTTACACGCCCGGGTGTTAGAACTATGAGGATCGCCCGGACGACACGGTGGAGCATACGGTGGAGGTCTGCCCTGCTTGTTCGGAGCACCGCCGTGTCCTCGTCGAGGCGATCGGTGCGTTCGGCCCTAGTTAAATCCATGGTCCGAAGTGAGGAGGCTTGGGAAGCAGTCACCTCCTTCTGCGAAGCAATAATGCTAGCAAAGAAGGAGGCGGGCCGCGCGAAGGAAAGACAAGGCCTTCACCCCAACCGCCGCTATAGAAGAAGACGCCCCGGGCGTCAGGGGAGTCACAGGGCGATCCCTGGCCACCCTAGGAGCGGGCCTGCGGACGGCGAGCGTTGGGTTGCTCGCTGTCCGGTCACAACCAGGCAAGGGTCGATAGCGCGTTGTGTTCCACGCACGCCTCAAAGAGATGTCAGCATAAGAGACGGGGCCCGCTAGGGCCAGAGCCTGCCAAGGTTGCGGTTTTTTTTCGAAAGTTCAAAGGGCTTTAGAAGGAACACGGGTTTTAGTCAGTAAGAGTCTGCCACGCCCTTCCGCTCCACCCAGAGCGGAAGAAGTCATTTGATGATTTCCCATCCTTAAAAAAAGGACCGGTACTCGTGGCTACACGTAGGGGAGGCCTATGGCCAGCCAAGATCATTTCAGCCGAAAGACGTGGACGGCTTTCTGTCAATAAAAAAGAAAGTGTATTATAATGTTATGCTCAAAAGTTTTCGATCTTTCTTTTAGGAAGGCTACGGCGCCAGAGTGAAGGCTTTGTACTATCTAACAGATTCAAAAGCGGTGGAAATGTTAGTGAAGATTGTGAAGCAATTCTTAAGTGAAAAAATTTGCCGCAGAATGCATGTACTACGAACGCTCGAAGACTTACATGGAGCACTGCCTAAAGAAATATTGCCCGAGGAGTACGGAGGGACTGAGAGATCTATGGTCAATTTATTTGGTAAAGAGCTCACTAATATTATGTATTAATTTTATTACTCACTAATTTGATGACATTTGTGCTTGTTATTTCAATATTTTTCTTATTACTTTAACTTATAAAAACTAATCTATCACTAAATACCAAATTATTATTTATCGTTTCTACACATTAACATAATATCTATTTACCTGTATGTTTAATACTACAAATCTGATTTACGGCCGTACCTACACTTTAACATAAGTATCAGTTGAAAACCAGCGTCAGGCAACTCTTAGTGGTCTGGCATTTTGCTGAACTGGACCTATTTGGCGCAGCCATGGGACACACAATGTTATTGTTTTGTTTAAATTAAGCTTCGACTTTTTTTATAAGTACAGCGCATTCACCACATTGTGGTATGTAGGTATAGCAAATAAACAAGTTTTCTTTCTTTGTTTGAAATATATTACTTAATAATCTGCCTAGTCATTTCCTCACAATATTGATGTCGACTTCCAATGAAACCGCATGCCGCTGAGTACTAATATTTTACATGGGGCTGCCCATTTAACCACCATGGTAATACGGTACCCATTGGCAAGACTGGTGTCAGATTATCTGGTTTCAAAATAGCTATCACTACTGACAAAGATCTACAAATTTAAGATCCAAGAGATGTGCGTGGGGGCCGTGATGATTTTAGAATTTTAAGAAAGACTGAAATTAAAGGTAGCAAATTCATCCGATGTTAATTATTAAAAACATAATTCCATAATTGATTGCAGACGAGACGTAGAAGGCATTCTTACCAGGTACTAGTAGTATTATTTTACCCAGTAACTGAGTTTTGAAAGCCAGACAGGCAGTTGCTTCAGCTAAAATACTGGTATTCGCTGCTATATCCGGTCTGGGAGCTTAGCTGTTCTGGAAAACCTTGGCAGATTATGCTCAGTTCTCAATATCTCATCCTTTTCAAATTAAAAAGTCATTTATTGAAATTAGGCTTGGAATCAACATTTTTTAACGTCAGAATTTACTTAAAATATTGGACTTCAAAACTCCCGTCTGGCACCATTTCCTAGTGTTTATTTTAAAAAGACAATTGATGCAACAAACTCCCGAGAAAACCACACGTTTTTATCGTACAGTGGGAGCAAACATTTAGGGAAAACATGATTTCTACTTCCATGTCTTTAGAAGGTTAAGACTTGGAAAAGAAAATTATGTTTTCTTACTTATCACTTTGTTTTTTGCTGATTATTTTTGCGGCAAGATCGAAGTCTATTAAATCATTTCTCTAGGACTCGTCGAGATTCATTGTCTCGAAACTTTTCTGTTGGCCGCTACCTGTGCATTCAAGCTATCAGGAGTTATTGGGAATATTGTGGGTGGCTTGTTCTATTCTTCTGAAGACAGCCTTCTTAGGATTTTATAAAAAGAAGGAAAGAAAGAAGAGACACACACACTCTTATCTAATAGTAACGAAATTACTTATATTCTTATTATATTAATGTTTTAATTGCAGATGAATTAATTGAAGAATTAAGTTCAGTAAAACATGTGGAGTATTTGAAAATTATGAATAAAGCTTGCACGGATGAAACAAAAAGACATGCAGGAAAATTCAATGAAGAATACATGGGCATGCCTGGATCCTTCAGATGTTTAAGTGTAGACTAATCTGTAATAGATTTCTGAAATAAATTATTTGAAATAAATAAACACGATTTGTACTTACCCAATCCTTACTAGTCAGTCAAAGAAATAAGTTTAAAAAGATGGCATATTTCAGAAGGGTGTTCACATGATATAATTTGCATGTGCTATAAAATCGCATAACCTAATTTCATGTGACCTAATGTTATATTTCAAATATTTCACCTCCGTAGCTTCGGCTTGCCTCAGCCGCCACGGCTCGCACGGGTGCCTTCGCATTGTTACAGCGGGTAGGGGTTGCTCTTTCTTCGCGCCTCCAGTTTTTATATACACTCTAAGGGTAGCAGCCAAAAAACTACTGAAGTCGGGGTGCCCCGATTCGGTTCTGGAACAGATTCAACCTATTTAACTACAAGTAAAATTATATTAAACGTAACTTATAGATTTTGAATATTATAGTAACTGAATATTATACTAATTGAGTATTATTTCAAATGTGCATATAAAATGTTCGTTATACCATATAAAATTAGTATGAATGAAATTATATCTAAAATTCATTATAACATTTGATCGTTATATTAAACAAAGGTATATTTAAATGAAACTATATAAAAAATTCATTATAACATTTGATCGTTATATTAAACAAAAGTATAGTAAGTGAAATTAGGTAATATGATCATTAGATCTCCTGTTATTATATCAAACGTTACACATCCATTTCAGAAAGCCTAAATCTAATAAAAATGCTACAAGAATTCGTTCAGGTTCAGGGGCAGCGATATGTGAAATTAATTTATTAATATACAACAATATTGAGGTAAAATGTGGTCAAGCTCAATTGACAGTACAATCTGTCTCTCAATGGACAGTCTGGAGGACACTATTATAATTATAAAATAATTAATAAAAAAATAAAAATCGTTTATTTTCAGGCGTCGACGGACGGCCCATAGCGTGTTAGTTTTACCAAAAAATAACTTACAAACTATGTTAGTAGTAACAATTAGCACACATGAAAAATGACAAAAACAAAAACTTAAAACACAGCATCCACTTAGAGGAAGATTTATCAAGCCCCATGGCTGACATGTAGCTTGATAAACCTATCCATTGTAGGCCCTTGTAGCCTTTCTGAAATTAAAATATGAATTTAACGTTAATTGAATTATTATGATTCTCAGATGTTTAAAAGGATATTTTGATACTTTACTGTTTTTTTCGTTTTCATGTGAAGTTGCTGCATCTGACTTAGGTAGGTACTTTTAGAACTTAAAAATGATAGAAGCAGCTTGAGCATGTTGTCCATACTAATAACTTTGGGTAGCTTAAAAACACATGACACTAGATGGCGCCAACTATTACACAATCATAAACTTAATGTGGAGACTCATGCTCTGGACGTACTCGCATTTAAGTTGTTGGTGTTCACATCACAAAAAAAATATCAGTTGTTCGATGATGGAATCTCATAATCGATGACAAGACAATTTAGCCAAGTTTTCGCAATTTGGAAGAAACATTTTTGTTCTACAATAATTACTGCATCTGAACGAATTTTTTATCATATTATTGAGAAACTTCTCTTTACTATATTATGAGATACTTTTGACCCTTCACCTAACTTCATGATTTTATGAAACTCTATATCTTGCGAGATTTCTTGTATCTATGTATTTACACATAAAAAAGAAAACATTTGAGACCTGTATTCTACCAGTTCTTACTTATGGCTGTGAAACTTGGTCAATAACACTCCATCACAGGGAAAGGCTAACAAAATGCCAACGTGCTATGGAGAGAAGCATGCTAGGGATAAAAATCAAAGACAGAGTCAGGAACGTAGACATAAGAACAAGAACAAAACTCACAGACATTCTCACCCGGATAGACGTCCAAAAATGGAGATGGGCTGGTCATATGATTCGACACCCCATTAACAAATGGAGCAAGCAAGTCACCCTATGGCAACCAAGAGACGGCAAAAGAAGCAGGGGTCGTCAAATCAGAAGATGGGAAGATGACTTGAAACAGACAGCAGGACCATTCTGGATGAGAGTAGCGAGGGACAGGACCCATTGGAAGGAATTGGAGGAGGCCTATGCCAAAAGGCACACCGAACTTAGGGACTTTTTGTAACTTGTAACCCTATGTTTTGGAATAAAAGGCTATTATTATTATTATTATTATGTATTTATATATAATCTGAATCTCGGAATCGGCTCCAACGATTTTCATGGAATTTAGTAGGCAGGGGTTTCGGAGGCGATAAATCGATCTAGTTAGGTTTAAATTTTAGAAAACGGTTACCAAACATAACATGAGAACGGCTCAACGGATCTTGATTAAATTTGGCACAGAGGTAGATTATAGTCTGGATTAACACATAGGATAATTTTTAACTCGGGATTATGTTTCCTTGGGATAATTTACGACATTCACGCGGGAGGCGCCGCTGGCGATAGCTTGTATATCATAATTGTGTCATACTGTCAGTAAAAGATCACGACACAATAATTGAGATTGTAACATTAATTAACTATAATGATACGTTATCATTGTTTTATAAGATAAAAAGGGCACACGTGTTTATAACGAGCTTATTAAGGTACAGACGCCAAGAGACAACAATCTGTCAAATTTCTTTAATAGATTTTCAACTTTATCGCGCTGAAGCGTTAGGTTCAAGGTTGATTGGGAAAATTTGACAGTTTTGGGTAGCTTGACTTGGCGTACAAGTACTCAACTTACTCTAGTTGCTGCTCGTGACTTCGTTCGTGTGTATGTCGCTAGATAAGATCGCTATGATAACATATACGAACAGTCAATATCCTGCATTACCTGACCCTTTTTAGAATTTGGGAGAGTGTTTTGCAAGGCACTGACTGTATGACCTATTTCTTTCTTTCTAAAATATAATCCACGCAATATAACTCACCAGAAAAAATCCACGTCCAGAAATAGTATGTATGGACCGCAATTAATTTTGGTGATTTTAATTTTACAACTTATAATCTATATTACAAGCCGTGCGCCGGAATTTCCCATTGGTAAATCTGACGAATTTTCTTATAAACTTCAAATTCCTTTATCAGTCATTTATCGCATGTGCTGCAATTTTCGGAAACCCTTTCGTAACGGTAAGAACTCGTGTACGAAATTTCATCTTTGTACGGCGTTATAAGTAAGGCATCGTTTCCGGAGACGCGGGGCGTCGCGCGTCGCGTGCAGCGTTTACCAGCCAGCACCATCACACGAGCAAACACAAACAACGGCAATGCCCGCCGCGGGTGTATTCGTTTACTATGAACGGAGAACTGTAGAAATAGCTGTTCGCAACGCTGCGTGCGGCGCCGCGATAAACACTGTTTGGATCGCGGCGGTGCCATCCGCGGGCTCCGCCTGCATTTCATACAAACGCGTGTAAAATCGCTTCTCCGTAAACACTCATACAACGCCATATGTTTGAATACAGTGCGGGCCGCGCCGCTGCACGGGGCGCCCTGCATCTCCATAAACGAGGCATTACATAAAGGAGAGTGCTGATCGTGATTTTCATGACATCAGAAAACGGTTAGTCGACTCTTCACGTGACCAGAAGGCTAGATTTTTCTTGTTAAAAAAATCAGCATTGCAATGCTACCAATATTCTAGGCGCTTTCCCTTGGACAGTGATGTAGAAAAATGTTCTGATACCCAATAAATTCTTTCCCTGTTCCATTTTAATACACTTATATGCATAATCTATTATTACTCTCAATTTATGTAGATTGTAAGTAAGCAGGCACTTATTATTTGTTTCCCGTATAATTAGTAAACACCCAAAGTCTTGACACTTAAATGAATTGTTGTAGGCAAAATATTATCTATTATAAATTCATGTGGCGACCAGAATCGTATAATAACTAGATGTTAGTTCATAAAAAAATAATCCATGAGAAGCGCTTTGGATTTTACCTATTTAGTAAGTTAATTTCTATATACATTCTAACCATCCGTTTATCCTGTTTTCCGGCCAACAGATCAAATGACACACGAAGATAGAATATCATTTTGTCTAGACCCTAAGGCCGCTATCCCACTGGCGTTTTACGAGCGTTGGCAAATACAATTATCAAATTTTATGCTTGGCCCAGTACTCTGCAACGGCAACACCGTTCGCTGACGCAGTCATAAGGTCTTCACATTGTGATGGGCATGCGGCGCAAGACAAGAGGTGAGCCATAGCAGAACCTCCTCTAGCACATCGGGATAATATCCTGATGGGCTATAGGAGGCAACATATTATGGCACTACGTCACCTTGAGCTAGCGACCGTTTTCGGGGGCCTATTTATTGAGTGTGCATGACATACCTTAGCATTTTAGAGCCGTGTATATTGTCAGTGGTCAGGCAGGGGCCAATAGTTCTTCCATAGTATACGATAATCAGTCCATTAAACCATCCAAATTCATAGCCTCTCATCTTATATTTCTATATTCTGTAATAGTCCCCCAAGTATCCCCAAGAACAATCCCCGTTCTTGGGGATACTTTCATAGTGAATACAGGGATAATCCCTGGTTGGTGCCCCATGCCACCTTCAAAGTAATTAATTTTGAAATAGTTACAAAGTAGGTACTTATACACAACACAAACATCAGATTTTGAAGTCACACACAAAAAATAAAGGTACTGATGAGTAACTGTTGAAAAACAAATCCCAGGTACTTGGTTATAGTTATTATCTTATCAAAATCCTTTTCATGCCGATCCAATCCAGTTTTTTGTTATTTACAAAGTTATCTTGGCCATCTAAAAAGATATAATAAATGACTACATCTAATTTTTTACATAATTAATATTAATAATAATATCTTGGGACAACTCACACACGGTCATCCGATCCCAAACTAGGCAGAGCCTGTGCTATGGCAACCAGACAACTGATAAACATATTTATATATTTCTAAATACATACATATTATAGACAAATTACACCCATACACAGAACAAAATGATCATGGTCATCACACAAAGATTTGTCCTGGGTGGGAATCGAACCCACGACCTCCGGTTTAGCAGTCAGGGTCACTCACCACTCGACCAACAGGCCAGTCATTGGTGGGTTATTTGTGGTGTAGTTAATGTGGCGTGGTAGAAGTGACGGTAGCACTGAACTTGTGCAGTCGAAGGGCAAAATGTGGATTGTCCAATATTGACCAAACTGCGTAGATACACAGATCATAATGTCAAAGTCAATGTATTTATTTCAATTTCAACCTCTAACTTTTTTTTTTAGTTTTTGGACAAAATTTTAATTTTATTTTTTTTATAATGTGGCATTAAAAAATACATACAACTCTAAATTTTCACCCTTCTATCATCAACCTCTATTTTTTAATAGCGATATTAGTACTTTAATTATTTTCTACTCTCAGCGGTCGATAATTGATCATTTACCACTCTATCAGTTATTCTTGACTAATTATTAGAAAAATAAATAGAATAATTGTCAAAATGTTTTAGTGTTGGGAAGCCTATTTATTGGGGGAGGCTTTAGGCTATCTAACATCACGCTACGGTCAATAGGAGCCAAGCATTCATGAAAAATGTGGCGCAGACGAAGTTGCGTGGGACAGCTAGTTTTATTACATAATTTTTTATCCATTTTGGCAGATATAGGTACGTAATTTAAAAAAACATCTGTTGGGACTTAAATTGTTGTTGGAAACTCTATTTTATTTCCAATACAGGCAGAACTTTAAGTACAGATGAAATTTTGATCGAAGTATTCGTCCCAGCAGGACATCATTTTGAGAAAATGCCTTTTCAATTCCGTATTTTTTTTTTATTTAATATGGGTTTGTTCTTGATTCTAGTCTAGGTCATAGATGACAGAGGCAAAGTCGACGATGGAGCGAGCTTACCTTGAAGAAGCCTGTTCACTCTAATTTTGAAGAGATTAGGGTTGTATGCGTTCGGAAACACAGACGCAGGCAGAATGGATTAATGAATATTCGCAATAAAAAACGGCAAATTAGCTTATTATTCAGTTTCGGTTCTTCTGGATTTTATTTTGTGTATTATTTACTGTAGCAGATTAAGAAATAATTAAAGTGATTAATTAAAAACTAGAATGACGGTGACGCAGAATAATTACAGTGTCGCAATTAGTGATAAGGGTAATCTAACAAGGACGACTGTGCATAAATCTCAACCATAAGTGACCGACTAATCAGAGACAAACTCACTGAAGCGTGACCGATCTTTAATTTTGTGTGTATGATCTTTATGTGTATGAGTAAAATTAGCTTGGTTAGATTTTTATCATACTTGTTTTCAGAATCAGAATCAGAAATCATTTATTTGCAAAGAGTAAAGAGTATAGTTTTATAGTTTTGATGGTGTAAAGGGAAAAACAATAGGATCCAGTACATTCTACGGCAACTTCTATGGCATGCAACATATAAAAATCATAAGTATTGCCAATCTATATTAATCAATAAGCCTGCCAGGGTTGCGGAATTTGTTCGAAAGAGTCACCGCGGCCCTGGAACACAAAGGGCTTTACAAGAAACACGGATGGGTTTTAGACAGTAAGAGTCTGACATGCCCATCCGCTCCAACCAGAGCGGAGAAGTCATTTGATGATTACCCATCCTTAAAAAAAAAAAACATTTTAAATGTCTTATTCTTAAAAGTCAAATTCACTTGAAAAACAATAGTCATAGCTACATTAAATCAGAAATATAATAAATTTAAACAAAATAAAATATTATTGTGCAATGTCATAGGGTGCTATTATTTAAAAAGTCACTGACAGCGTAATAGCATTTATCAATCAAAAATAAATTAAATAAACTATTTAATTTATTTTTGAAAAAATGAGTTGCATCATAATTATAATTTATGTTATTAGGTATTTTATTATAAATAACTGGTCCCATATTTTCTAACGCTATATGCACGATTAATAACTTTAATTTAGCATAATTTCTGTATTATTAAAGATATCGCTATGAAAAATGTACCTAAACATGGAATACTACTCACAGTGTAAAATACATAATTGAAACATAATGTAACTTTGTAACTATGGGACCAAAACCTTGTATCGTAAGATGAAAATTAACCTCAGAAAAATGTATGGAAAATAGATGGTCTCGATAAGGTTTTTTTTTTTTAAGGATGGGAAATCATCCAACCATCCATCATCAGCCCTTTGCGTTCCAGGGCAACGATGACTCTTTCGAACAAATTCCGCAACCCTGGCAGGCTCTGGCCCTAGCGGGCCCCGTCTTCTATGCTGACATCTCTTTGAGGCGCGCGTGAAACACAACGCGCCATCGACCCGGGCCTGGTGGTGATTGAACAGCGAGCCACCCAACGCTCGCCGTCCGCAGGCCCGCGCCTACGGTGGCTGGGGATCGCCCTGCGATTCCCAATGCCCGGGGCGTCTTTTCCGGTAGGGGCGGTTGCCTTTCTCTCGCGCGGCCCGCCTCCTCGCTAGCATTACTGCTTCGCAGAAGAAGGTTACCGCGTCCCAAGCCTCATCGCTCCGGACCATGGATTCAACCAGGACCGGACGCGAAAAGTCGCCGCCGCTGATCTCCTCGACAAGGACACGGCGGTGCTCAGCCCAAGCAGTCTCGATAAGGTAAAGTAGCCAAAAATAAAAATAAACACAAAACTCATAATACGGTCATAAGCAAATTTTAAACATTACTAAGGTAAAATACTGTTTAAGGGATTCTAATTCCAATTCTCCATTGAAAATTTTGGAGTATTCCCGTTAGAGCACCGATTTTAAGGGCACCAATGTTTAGAGCAAAACTATTCCCATTACCTACAGCACCAATCAATATTTTTGCTTGGTGCTCTATCGGGAATACCATAAAAAAATAATTTTGTTCCCTTTACCACCACCACCAATGCATTCTAGTGAGGAGTTTTATATTCAAACATATCCATAATAATCGAATAATGACTCTGCTTCTCAATATTTTAGCCGTGAGACACGCACTTGGTTCTTAGCATACCTACATTTATTTTTTTATTTCTTATTTCTATGTATCGTGCGTGTTTCATGTAAGTGCTAAATAAATATTATTCTTTTTTCCTTTTTATTTCTTTCTATGAAATGGTTATAAAGTTTTTACTAATGAATATGGCTGTTCGTTTGCAAATTACGATGCGATCCATTCAAGAGCCGTTGCATAATTTTACCGATGACTGTACCTACTAACAGTGACACAACAGAGTTTCAACAGGTTATAAGTAAAGATTCGGTTATGTTCTTATCCAGTTAAACATCGAGCCTCAGTGTCACTTAACACTTATATTAAACTCAATTATAAATAAAAACTTGACAAGTAAAAAGTCAGATCGAATTAACAACAGAAAAAATACATTACTGCTATTTTAATTTCTAGTAACAAGCGTTGGTAAAATAATGGAATCGATACCAGAGAATAATCTTTTGAGGGTTCCGTCAGGTGCCCTCTATGATATTAGAAAGATTCATAATTTGGAGAAACCTGGTCGGATTGAAGAGGCTGTCAATATTTTGGAGTCATGGATAAGAAAACAGGATCATTTTACCAAAAAGGATTTTAGTAAGTACATAAATGAGTTTTTTTTTTTATAATAGTGGGACTTCTCTGATTAATTCCTAATTAATTGGATATTAAAGACTCTTAGAAAATTTAAATGGTTGCGAAACTTTGTACAATAACTTCCTTAAAGTGTTGTTTTTTTTTCATTTAAATAATAAAAATTAATACGTTTTATCCTGCTAATAATATTAAATTTAAGAATTAAAAACTCCCAAATTTCCTAATTTATTTTATGGCCCAAAGAAAATTTACATATTTCTTTTTTGAAGTGAAAACTTCTATAGGCGCGTTGAACACTTTTTGAGTGAAAAAAATAATGGATCTCGCGTCATCGTCACCGAACGCTTTCCATGAGCTATATGTACCTATACTGTATATAAATTTGTACTTTTCGGGTGAACAAAATTCATGGAACTCGCGTCACCGTCACCGAACGCTTTAACTTTCGCTTAGTTTTCACTTCTATCGGTAGTCCCCAAAGACGGCCCTCATGTTTTTTTTACTGAGAAGACCTAATGTAGTATGATGTGCAGTCAAGGATGCAGCTTCATATCAGAAGCTCAGAAGCCAGGATAATCAGAAGTCAGAAAATCTGACATCAGTTTTTTTTTCATGAAGCGACTGCCAATTATATCGTCACAAACCAGTAACGTATACGTTACTATTTGGTTTGGCTTCTGAGCTTCTGATATGACATAGTTTGTATAAGGACTTAACCTTTTTTGGTAACTTTATGCCATAAAAATACCGTCAGTGTAGTAATACTGCCATGACAAAATATTACAAGAGATAGTAGTCAGACAAGCACACGTAACAGAGGCAGTCATAAAACAAAGAAAATAATCGTAATAGGCTATTACGATGTCTTGAGTTCCGTACCAACAATGTAAAAATGGAACCCTCTTGATGTAGATTTCGGCAAAAAAGTATTGTATAACGGTTTCCAAGCTTCCATCTATCTCTGTACCAAAATTCTTCAACATTGGTTCAGCGATTTAGGCGTGATCAAACAAATAAACTTACATTCGCATTTAAAATATTATGTAGGATTAGGATGATAACTTTCACTTATATAGCAATTGTCAAGTTTTGAAAGATATCTTATGAATTTGCATATTTATTAAAAATACAGGCCACATGCGAGTCGGACTCTCATACCAAGGGTTCTGTATCTACCTACAAAAAGCTGAAAAATGATTTAGATTTTTTTAACGAATGCGATTATTTATATTATTATCATAAACGATTTTCAATAACACATGATTCTAGGTCAATGGAAAATTCTAGCCCTATGTTTTTTTTTTTTTAAGGATGGGATATCATCAAATGATTTCTTCCGCTTTGGGTGGAGCGGAAGGGTTTTAGTCAGTAAGTGTCAGACTCTTACTGACTAAAACCCATCCGTGTTCCTTCTAAAGCCAGGGCCGCGGTGACTCTTTCGAACAAATTTCGCAACCCTGGCAGGCCCTAGGGAGCCTCGTCTCCTATGCTGACATGTCGTTGAGGCGCGCGTGGAATACAATACGCCATTGACCCGTGCCTGGTTGTGATCGGACAGCGAGCCACCCAACACTCGCCGTCCGCAGGCCCGCGCCTACGGTGGCCGGGGATCGCCCTGCAACTTCCGACGCCAGGGGCGTCTTCTTCTGTAGCGGCGGTTGGGGCGAAGGTCCCTCGCGCGGCCCGCTTTCTCCTCGCTAGCATTAATGCTTCGCAGAAGGTTTCCCAAGCCTCCTCGCTCCGGACCATGGATTTAACTAGTGCCGGATGCGAGAGGTCGCCTCTGAGGGTGTTGAAAAAGGCGATCCCTTATTACGCGAGTTTGACTCACGCTTGATTAGTTTCTATTATTTATTGTTATACTTTAGTATTAGCTGGTATCAAGCTAGCTACGATTTGACTGGAAGCCGACCCCAATATAGTTGGGAAAGGTTAAGCAGGTGATGATGATGATACTTTAGTATTAGCGTTATATGGTTAAAAAAAAACTTGAAATGACTAAACTAAAATACTTTATGAATAAATACGATAACAACAAAAACGTATGCAGATAAATAGGTAACCAATAAACCAAAATCTAGACAAGCAATTGGGTTCCACTGCCGATAGACTCAAATAAAAACCGGTTTAAATTATCACACATTTGGAAATCCGCAAAATCTTAACAATCAAACAATCTTAACAATCAAACAATCTTAACAATCAAACAATCTTAACAATCAAACAATCTTAACAATCAAACAATCTTAACAATCAAACAATCTTAACAATCAAACAATCTTAACAATCAAACAATCTTAACAATCAAACAATCTTAACAATCAAACAATCTTAACAATCAAACAATCTTAACAATCAAACAATCTTAACAATCAAACAATCTTAACAATCAAACAATCTTAACAATCAAACAATCTTAACAATCAAACAATCTTAACAATCAAACAATCTTAACAATCAAACAATCTTAACAATCAAACAATCTTAACAATCAAACAATCTTAACAATCAAACAATCTTAACAATCAAACAATCTTAACAATCAAACAATCTTAACAATCAAACAATCTTAACAATCAAACAATCTTAACAATCAAACAATCTTAACAATCAAACAATCTTAACAATCAAACAATCTTAACATCAAACAATCTTAACAATCAAAAATAACAATCAAAGTTTTTTTTCTTTGTTTGTTTTTAGGGGCATTTACGCATAGTGTATATCAGTCCCGTCGTAACCTAAACAATCTTACTTTTACAAGATCTGGGCCATGAATGTTAACAAACCCTTCGCATCATTTGCCATTTGGTTGGGATAGAATTGTATACATCATAAATATATACATCAGTTCTGTTCAAATTCAGGAACCTTAGTAAATTATTTCTACTAGACTCATATTGGACACATTCCATCAAAAAATGCTGTAGGTCCTCGACAACTCTACATTCACTACAATTTGGTGAATCAATTTTATAAAAAAAACTTCAACTAAAAGTGTCGTTTTGTTCATAAAACTTTTCAGAATTTTCCCACTTTGCGTAACATAGATACTAATAATTATTTTCCATCGTTGCCACTTTTCAAGTGAAAATCTATTGTGAAATACTACGTGACACCACAAATATAATATTCTAAAATGTTCACCTAATTTCTAAGACGAAAAATGTGCGGAACCAAGTTTTTATTTTGTTTCAAGTTGAAGGTTATTTTGTAATTGGTTATTTATACGGTGGCATAAATATTGTTTATTGCACCAATATTTGAATGGGTATTGTATTTTTTTCCACTAATTTAAAGGTCATTCTTTTATTTAAACCGGTTTACTTTAAGCGATAACTCGCACTCACATGTTTTTCTTTGTGCAATGTGCGTTTTTTTTCTTTCTTACTTCCGTTTTAGGGTTTCGTACCCAAAGGTTTTTTTTGTGTGTTTGTCACCTCATAACTCCGTCATGTATGAACCGATTGGAAAAAATATTTTTTTATGTAAAATGATATACTTTTCGATTGGTCCCATATAAATATCACCAAAATTGGTTGAGTGGTTTGATTTTTAAATCAATAATAATAATAATAGCTGGAAAAATAATAGGTCATCCAAGTAAACGAAAGTGCGTATTTTGCTTTCCTGTAACTTTCCAGTGGTGTTGTTAGGTGTGGTGTTTCTCTAAAAAGTGAAAAATAAATTTTATTTTTACAAAAAAGACAATCGACTTCCAAAAAAAAAGACGACACAGTAAAAAAGTTTGTCTTTTTCTTTTCTTTCCACTGGTAGAAAATTCATAAAATATATTATCTTGTTAATCGTTGGGTAGTTTGCAACTGACTCTGAAGGAGTTACGAAAACCGGAAAGCCCGTATCACGTTATAGCTCGTAATTTATTGAAATAAATCATTTTCTTGGCGCTTGAGTCGAGAGGAGGTTCTTAAAACTAACATGGAAAATGTGCTTTAGTGTAGGTTCAATTGACTGGAAATTGTTGTCAAAATGTAAAATAAATATTTCCCTGTCTTTGCTTGGTTGAGAATTGGCAAGAAATAAAACTAGTTTATTTGGCACACAAAAATACACACAATGTGCAAATAAAACTAAACTTAATTTTAATACAATAACATTGTGTGCCCCGCGACTGCACCAAATAGCTCCAGTCTGACGCTGGTTTTCAAGTGAACGGTATAAACCAGTTTTATAAAGTGTTAAATATATAGATAAATAGACACATGTTAGTAAACGATACATAATAATTTGGTGTCTAGTGATAGATAATGTGTAAATAACAAAGGAACGAAAACAATTGAAACACTAAGCACAAATGTCATTTAAATATATAAAAGTAAATGTAAATCCCCGCAAAAAGCATTCGGCAATACGAACAAAAACTCGTTGCGTGCAATAAAACGTGTTCAAATAAAACAGATTTATAATAATGAGTACAATCCAGTCCATAATTAAAAGCATTTAATTCAGTTTTCCACTTTGTAAGTCCCATTATTTTTTATCGATTTTTTGTTAAACCCATTTATATTTCACAAGAATAAGTACGGGATGTTTATCACTTGTATCTTTTTGTTTGTGATTATGATCTCACCTCGTGGTCACTTCATCCAAGCCTCCACTTCGACATATTTAGAGAAACGACCGACAGAAATAGCCTACTATCCTACTAATATTATAAACGCGAAAGTTTGTAAGGATGGATGGATGGATGTTTGTTACTCTTTCACGCAAAAACTACTGAATGGATTTTGATGAAATTTGGCACAGTGGTAGATTGTAGTCTGGAATAACACATAGTATACTTTTTATCACGGGAATATGTTCCCTTGGGATAATTTACGACAATCATGCGGCGGAGCCGCGGGCGGCGACTAGTACCTATCTAATAAAATGAGAGGGATGAGAAAAATAAACAGCGAAAAACTTTTTTACAAAAGAATACCTTTAATTTTGGAAGTCGGTGTTTTTTACTTAGTATTTTAACACCGACTTCCGAAATTAAAGTTATTTTATATTTTGTAGTGTTTTTTTTATTTGGAAGTCGGTTGTTATTTTTTTGTAAAAAAGTCTTTTATTTTTCACTTCATAGTGGTACCCACCATCTAGCAACACCACTAGAAAGTCACAGGAAAGCAAAAGACGTAATTTCGTTTACTTGGATGATATATTTTCTATTTCATAAAGCTATTTTGATTTAAAAACCAAACTTATAAACCGATTTTGATGAAATTTTTATGAAACCAATCGGAACCCTTTCACATTAAAAAATATTTTTTCAAATCAGTTCATAAATGACGGAGTTATGAGGTAACAGACATCATCATCTGCCTAGCCTTTTCCCAACTATATTGGGGTCGGCTTCCAGTCAAACCGGATTCAGCTGAATACCAGTATTTTACGTGGAGCGGCTGCCTACCAGACCTCCACAACTGGGTAACACGGTACTCCTTGGCAAGACTGGTGTCAGATTATCTGGCTTCTGACTATCCGTAATGACTGCCCAAGATCTACAAATGACAGCCGGGACCAACGGCTTAGCGTGCTTTCCGAGGCACGGAGGAGTCTCGGTATGTTAAGACCCATCCACAGACCCAACTCGGCAAGCGTTGCTTAACCTTGAAGATCGACCCGTGCGGCTGTTATTATTTAGCCACGAGCTAAAGGAGAAACAAAAATAAAAAAAAATACAATCGCATTGAGTACCTCCTCCTTTTTTGAAGTTGGTTGGACATAGGCCTCCCCCAAGTGTCGCCACAACAACCAATCCTGTATGTCTCGCATCCATCGGCTACCCGCGACCCTCACCAGGTTTTTGGTCACCAATCATTGGTCCACCTTGTGGGAGGCCTTCCAACGTTACGTCTTCCGGAACGCGTTCGCCTCCTCCCCATCGAACATCTGTTTGTGCCCTGTTGCCCTGCCCACTGCCACTTTAGGTTGGTGATCCTTCGGGCTAAGTCGGTAACCTTGGTTCTCTTGCGGATATATCATCATTCCTGATTCGATCACGTAAGGAAACTTCGACCATTGCCCTCTCCATTGCCCTTTGGGTGACTTTAAGCCTTCTGATGAGGCCCATTGTAAGCGACAAAAACACTTAACTTTTTACAATTTTGAAATTTAATAGTGCCTTTGACTTTGACACCATCAAACAACAAACTGTCAGATAACAGAACCAACCGATGTCTTGGTTTTTGTTTATTTTTTTATTAAATGACTCTTTCAAAAACAATTCTGGTTTTTGCAATCTTTTGTAAAATTAACTTAATATACCTACATAAGTGTTTTTAATTCATTATTTCTGCACTTGCTGCAATAAAATCAATGAAATAGTAGTTACAGTTTTAAAGTGAGGGAATAAGTGTCGTTTCGGTTTTATAGGTCAAATCTTTAAATGCTTCTCCTGAAAAAGGAAGTTTTTGCAAAAGTGACAGTGTTGCATATAAATGGCTGACTAACATATTAACGCACTAGGCTTTCTTTTATGAAATAGGTCGGGACTAAGATGGGATTTTTAGAAATCAAACCTTTAAGGGGGTGAAAAGTAGGAAAAACGTTTGTACTTAATCTGCGCAGACGAAGTCGCGGGCGAAGTCAGTGTATGTCAGTATCAAAATATAATATTGCTAGGTGTTATTTCCCGTTCTCGTATAGCCTATAGCCTTTCTCATGAATGTGGCTATCATATTCAAAAATGAATTTTCTAAATCTGACAAATTCTTCTGCTTTTTTATATTGTTAATATTCTAGCTTTTGCCCGTGACTTGTGCGCGCATATCCCGTTAGGAAAAACAAAGTAATTTTATAAAGTTAAACTTAAGACCTCAGTAATCTGGTAATTAAATACAAAAAAAAGATCCCTTCGTCAAACCAACGTTTGAAACAAACAAAAACGCGGATCTATTTCTCATAAATCATGGAACAGTTATGTTTTTGCATGCATAACAGGATTTTGTAATACAACAAAAAGTAGTTTAAATAATAAGCTTAAGTGCCGTAAAAAATATGATGCATTATTCAAGTTATTTTATTACGCATTGTCTCGATGTATAAACTAGCCTAGTTAAATAAAAATATCGTATTTTTTTTTGTTGTTTATAATAAATTCCGACTAAAATATACGCGGAGAACCCCAAGCTGTGGAAATATTACTATATACCTAGTTGATAATTATATTTTTGAGCTGTTTGGGGTTGAAACGATTCTAAAAAAATAGTAGAAATGGCCCTCTGTATGAGTCGGTCGGTGCATTTTTAATTTAAAATTATTATTTTTATAACGGTAACTGTGAACATTTCAACTGCCTACCGATAATGGTTCATAAGATACAGCCCGCTGACAGACACGGACGGACGACGAAGGCTTAGTAATAGTGTTCCGTTCATTACCCTTCCAGTACGGAACCCTTAAATGACAAATAACGAAAAAATAATAAGCTCTGGAAGCAAAGTGATGACCAGTTCCAACTGACAGAGGTTTTTTTTTTAATAAATTTGACGCATGGGTCAACACCGTTCAGCTCAACCATTTTGAAGGAAAATATGAGGTCCAATACAATAAAAAAACCCCATAAAATATGCATAAGATTAATGTAAACTTAAAGAAAGGTCATTTATTTCATTCAATAAAACAATGGCATTTCCAATTCGGTCGAAAAGTCAGTCAGTCTAAACACACTATTCAATGATCATAACATTATCTTATATATAAAATTCTCGTCTTATATATTAAATTCTCGTGTCACAGTGTTAGTTACCATACTCCTCCGAAACGGCTTGACCGATTTTTATGCAATTTTATATGCATATTCAATAGGTCTAAGAATCGGCTACTATCTATTTTTCATACCCCTAAGTGGTAAGGGTTGTCCACCCCTATTTTTTATTTTTTGGACAAATTTTTATTCTTTAATTTTTATAATGTGGTATTAAAAAAATACATACAACCCTAACTTTTCACCCTTCTATCACCAACCCCTATTTTTAATAGCGATATTAGTACTTTAATTATTTTCTACTCTCGGCGGTCGATAATAATTCATTATTTACCACTCGATCTTGACTATTTGTTTGAAAGATCGCGCTAATCCCAAGACGACCTACTGGTTCCAATTGAAAAAAAAAGGCTATATAAATAAATAGACCATATTAAATCACGCTACGACCAGTAGGAGCCGAGCATTCATGAAAAATGTGACGCAGACGAAGTTGCATGGGTCAGCTAGTAATTTATAATATCTTCTCGTAGAGCAGGGAATTCTACTAAAACGTGTAACAGAATAAACCCAACACCTGAAACGACTTTTACTTTGGGACCAAACCCAAAATCGCGAAAAAATATCGACTGCCCTACATTTTTTTGTGCATAACTCAACAAAATGTATTGCAAATCTGATTTTATTTCGCGGTTTCTGGTTTAAAATACAATGTCAGAATAAACGCAATAAACATATGCAATGCAATTAACAAATTTCTTCTTAGTTGCTGGAGTCTCCTTTTAAGCATGTCAATATGCCTGTGTCAGGAGGCTCCGCTCTTCCTTAACGTATTAACAGCATAGCAAGAAACATGTAAACATAAGTTTTGTATTTTAATTATTAAGTAGGTAAGTAAATATATATTTTTTATTTTTTTATTTTTTTTATTATACTTGAAGAAGTTGTGTGAATTTATATATTAATTGGAGTGTGAGTGTGTAAATAATATTAAGTGACGAGTATATTAGACTAAGGGCACACCTTAAGGTTCCCTAGCTGTTGGGGTCGGTTACAGTACCATTAGGGGTGTGTGTTTGAGTGTGGTTGTGGTTGTGTGTGAGGGTGTGTGTGTGTGTGTATGTATCAGTGTGTGTTTGTGTAATCAATGTATGTTTATTCCACGTATAACAATAGCAACAACAACTTCGCATATAAGTAGGCTGTTCCATTGGACCACATAGGATATTTAATCAGTGCACAACTTTTATGTTGGAAACCTAATTTTGAACTATTTGACGGGCAAAACCGCTGACAAAATCTCTGAAGTCTTCATGAATAAAGTAGAATAAATTTCACCTTTCCAGGCAAAGAATACTTGGAGAAAACGCTGGTATGTTGCAAAGGTTCCGTAGAAAAATCAAAGCAGCAGATAGACCGATTGTGTACGATGAAGACATTGATACCAAAGTTCTTTTCGAAGACCAATGTCAGGGATCTGTCAGAAATGTTGAAAATTGGGTGAGTAACATTTTCGATCATTTTTGGTCTGACTTAGGAAGACAGGAGGATACCTATATATACATACCCTACAAACCAGACGCTCTAGAGCCGTTCTATGAGCGAATGCGGTTGTCGAAATGCCAAAATAGACGAGATTGATCGTCACATTTTGACAGCGTTTGTCAATAACACACATTTTTGTCGTTTTGGTGTTCGCCACTACCGCTGACAGAGTGTCACCTGCCTTAAGCCTCAGAGGCTTTAAGAGCCTCTTCCTGTTGCTGAACCCAGCAATGCAATGCTACGAAATATGTATGCTGGTAGTACTTCCCCGAAATATAGAAATGCTAAATGTCTCATTACGAAGCGATGATCGCGTGAATACGCGATCGTCGCGTTTGTTTGTAAGTCAAACGCGATCGCGTCATCGCTCCGGGCAGAGGGCTGCCGAACCAATAAACGCGACGATCGCGAATTCGTGCAATGATCCTTTCGTTTATTAGGACAACGACTGATGGTTAATATAAAAAAGAATGTTATTTAAATATTTATGAATGCGGAAAGCTATTACCATTCAACGTGGCAACCAGCTTTTAGAACACTTTTTTCATTGAAAGCAATGTGAACGATTTTTTTTCTGTCCTGTATGAATTCGTTTCCCCCTCTTTTCAGGCATGTCTTGTGGTAACATAATTTTACTTTCATCAATAAAATGTATGTATTTTGCAGAAAGCTGGTCCCATTGCCTAATTTAACGGATGATTTCTACAGAATCATTTTGATTCAATTAAATGGCACAGAATTGTCAAATGACAGCTTTAGGCAGTATTTTCAGTTCGTCACAATCGTAAGTTTATTATTATGTTTAGTTTTACAAGGTTCTACTAACTTGTAACCCAAAATACTTATTTACATTAAAATGCACGAAAGCTGTTACGAAATCATCTAATGATTCCTAACGCTCTGAGCGGAGCGGAAGGGAGTGTCAGACTCTTACTAACTGAAACCCATCCGTATCCTCTGAAACTCATCCTAATGTCTTTTACGTCCGGGGCCGCGGTGACTCTTTCGAACAATTCCAGCCCTAGAAGGCCCCGTCTATTTTGCTGACCTCACTTTGATGCGCGCGTGGAATACAACGCGCTCTTGACCCGGGCCTGGTTCTGATCGTACAGCGAGCCACCCAACAATCGCCCTGCGACTCCCGACGCGCGAGGCGTTTTCTTCTGTTGCGGCAGCTGGGTCGTGAGGTTTGCCTCCTCCTTCGTTAGCAATACTGCTTTGCAGAAGGAGGTGATTTCCATGCCTCCTTGCTCCGGAACATGGATTGAACATGTGCCGGACGCCAAAACGTCAACGAGAACATGGTGGTGTTCCGTCCAGGCAGGGTCCACCGTATGCTCTATCATGTCCTTCGGGCGATCCTCACAATGATGTTATCATTGGCGTCATGGGCGTATCCTCCCGCCAAATCCGAAACTGATAGCTGCTCTCGAACAGCTGTGTCCGGTGAGTACCTGCGTCGGGCGGAAGGTGAGGATGCCGTGGCGTCTCTTCAGTCTCTCCTCGAAGAGGGGACTTATTGCCACATTAGTGGCGTGACCATGGCAGAAAGAATAGTGATTTAATTTCTAGCTATCAAGTAAAGTAGTGCGGCAGAGCTAAACATTTTTTTATTTATTTTATGTTTTTTTATGTTTTCAGTTCAGTGAATACCTAAAATTACATGATTATGTGAATGGTGTAATAATCATATATGACTGCAGACGGATGAATTTGTTTGATGTGATGACGAAAATTGACACTGTTGAACTGCAACAGTTTATTACAATGTTAATTGTAAGTATTACGTATCCATATATGTTTCTAGAGCAACAAAGATAATGTAACCAGGATTTTTGTAAACATAAAATTGCACCTTTAAAGTAAAACCGTTACTAAACGAAATTATGAAATTTTATAGGGGAGCCAATATTAGAAAATAGTCACTGTTTTAGATAGATGGCATTGATACCTCAATTCATGAAAATTTTCGTTTAGTAACGGTTTTACTTTAAAGGTGCGACTATAAAATTTCATAATTTCGTTCAGTAACGGTTTTACTTTAAAGGTGCGAAATGGTTTGAAAGAGTGTCCGTCGAGTTTTTTGCACGTTCTTCTCCATAGAGATCTACGCTTTGGAACGTGCAAATAGCTTCATGTTTTTGACGGACTGACTTTGACAATTCAAAAGTAAATTAACCCTATTCTTGGCACGGTGGATAATTTGATACATTGAACTTAGCGAAAATCTTGAGACGTTCCGAGACGTATTTACGAAACATTTATTATTTAATTTGCTACAAAATATTATCCCAATTCTAGTAAAAAATACCGTTTTATTTCTTGTAACACCAAATATGCAGTAGAAAACAAGATGGCGAACCGGTCGAAGGCGTCTGCGCGTCGCAAGGTAAAAATACTTATTTTGTATTATATTTTCCTCAAATGGTTTTCAAAAGCTGTTTAATTCGAATAGGTCACAATATTTGCCACTCGAAAACACTATTTTTGAGTACTAAACTGGATTAAAATCGACTGTAATTTACCGTTATATTCGAGTGTATCAGATATGACACACTGCCAGGTAGCCATCCTTCTAGACATCTTTTGTTATGTATCAAATACGTGACATTGCTCGATTTGTACGGTTACAATTTATTTGACAATTTTATTATTATTGTTATTTATTTTTTATTATTATTGTTATTTTATTGATTTATTATTGTTTATTTGTATTTTGCTGTCACAGGTGGTTCATCAGCTTAGCATTCAACAACAGAGAAGAGCTCGGCAACTTGTGGCTCTTGTCCCAAAGCCAAACGCAAAATCAGATTTGGATGAAAGCGAATCATCTGCTGAGGATGAACTGCAGTATTGCTTCCGCCCAGCGCACTCCAACAGCAGTTCACCGCCTCCATCATTGGCTTCTTCGATAGAAAATCTAAATCTTTTATCAGATGACGATAATGAGGTAAACGAAGTGGTTGCTTCAACATCTTTGGTAATATACCCCCCACAGTCATCGCCGTCAACCAACCCTTGTTCGCCATCAGTTGTATCCAATCCATCTGTAATAAGGCAGCTTCATTGTGCTGAGGATAGTCCATTGTCTCCGGTACCACCTTTGTTACATCAAGTAAGTTTACCATCTCCTCTAGCAACCTCTTCGCAAGTACCTTCACCACTGGCAACTTCCTCGCAACCACCTTTACCACGAGCCAGCAACTTGACGCGTTATAACCAGGTGCTGTCGCCATTGTTTGCACCCTCTCCCTCAGCGGCTACTCGTTCAAAAAGACCTAGAGTTGTCGCGATAAAGCGAAAAGTACCTGCTAAAAGATTACAACCTACTTGGCGTTGCTGTAAGTTTACCGGTTCTGCAGAAATAGAAGATAACTCGTTTGAGCCTCGTGAAGAGAAGAGTGCCATTGAATACTTCAAGCTGTTCTTTACAGATGACATCATCTCTCTCATAGTGCAACAAACAAATATCTATAGCACACAGAAAAATGGCAGCTCAATAAATATCACAGAAGATAATGTAAAGGATTTTCTGGCGATCCTTTTATTTATGGGGGTCGTTAAAATGCACGCTTATACAGATTATTGGTTTGGTCCAAAATTCTACGATACGACAAAGTAACTGATATAATGACTCTGAAGAAGTTCCAGTTACTGAGGCGATATTTACATTTTAGTGACTATTATTTATAACTATTATTGTTGATTTTAACCGATTTATACTAAAAGGAGGCTCTGTTTTTTAATTGTATGTACAAAAGTACACAAAATGTGTTTAATTTCATGTTTTTTTCACGTTAGAATTTAATTTTGTTGTTTTTTTTTGTTTTGTTATAATAATCTTTATAACTTGTTGAAAGCCTGGCAGTGCGGCAAATGTGATACATAGATTTTATAAGGTTAATTGTTAAGAGTCTGGCAATGTGCCTTATGTGATACATTCAATTAATCAAAAACTAATAAAATTATATTTTTGTTTTTATTTTTTCTCCCCTCAATGAATACCTTAGAATACATTCTATGTAAAAATTATTAACATTTAAAAAAAAAAAATCTTGCCAAGTATAGGGTTAATGTAAATGGTTTATTTGAAATAAATGCTTTGGCTTTTTCTTTGTTAGGTGTGTTTCTTCCATCTTTAAAACACGACCAAACTATTTAAGTATACACCTATCAATTTGGTCGCTATATCTGCCTTTAACGTCTTAAGTGAATAGAATTTACCATCAGATTGTTTGCCATTATTTTGTCCCTTCTGGTTCCACCCAGTGACACCATTAACTTTCAGAACGTCGTCGACACCCACTTAAAACAAACAAGCTTATTTATTAAAAATCTTTCCACAATTATTCTTAGCCAAGTGACAAACAGATTATATTTTAAAATTATCTATAGATATGAATAAAAAACTGCTAATTAGTATTTAAACCAAATATATGTTTACAAAAATTGTACGAATAGGACTGATAAACGTGACACTATGAATTAATAATTATGTACTAAAATAATAAAAATGCACAAACCTCTTTTACAGGAAGGCTATGGAGCCAGAATGAAGAGCGTCCACATGCTGACAGAATCAAAAGCTATTGAATTAATTATAAACATCGTGAAACAATTTGTTAGCGAAAAGATTGGCAACAGAATGCATGTCCAACGATCTTTAGAAGATTTACATAAAGTAATACCTAGAGAATTGCTGCCGGTTGATTACGATGGAAAACAGAAATCCGTTGACGAATTGCATGGTTCGTAATATAATAATACACATTTAGTACTTACAAGTGATAGTAACTGGGTTGTGAAATGTGGAGGTCATAAAGGTTTTCGCTCCTTGTAAAATACTCTCAGATGCATCCAGTTTGATCGGAAGGCGACTCCAATACGAATGGGATAAAGCTTGGCTGATAGATCTAGTTGAATGGAATGTTAAAGTAAAACAGAAAAAAGAATGAGATAATGATTACAGTTTGTGATAGATAGTTCTGCTTGTTTATAAATTAGAAGAGCTTATACTACAATCATCATCTGCCTAGTCTTTCACCAACATTGTTACGGTTCACTTCTTGTCAATCAAATGCTGCTAAATGACCACCGATCTGTCCTTCACAACCCAGTTACTGGAAAGTACGATAGTCCTTGGTAAGGCTGGTAGTCAGCTTTTTACTTCAACGTAAGGTTCAGTTGAAAATCAGGGTCAGGCAACTACTAATTGTCTGGCAATTTGCTGAACTGGACCTATTTGGTGCAGTCGCGAGGCACACGACGTATTGTAATGAAGTTTCCTTTTATTTGTACCAACATTGTGTGTACCAGTGTGTGCCAAATAAACTAGTTTTCTTTCTTTCTTTATTTTCTTCTTTTACTAAATTAATAACTAATAAGTTATTTTCTTATTTTAGAGGATACTTTGCGGGAATTAAGTTCTCCAAAACATGTGGAGTATGTGAAAATGATATTCAAAGCTTGCTCTGATGAAACTAAACGACATGCAGGAACATTAAATGAAGAATACATGGGCATGCCTGGAGCTTTCAGATGTTTGAGTGTAGACTAATCTGTAATTTTGTCGATAAAATTAGTTTTAGTAAAACTGTTAGGCTAAGAACAAAAATATTTGATTTGTTAAAAATACGCTCTAAAAAGTATGTGTTAATAAAATTGTACTCTATTTTGTTATGCAAAATTATGAACAGAATATGATATTATTTTAATTTTCCTTATTTTGTTAGTGACTGTGGTGGTAGTGAAAGAAAAAATTTATAAAATATTGTTGTTTTTGGTTTAAATACATTTATTCTTCGAATATATTTTATATTTAATTCTTTTCAGTTTTGTTAGTGACTGTGGTGGTAGTAAAAGTAAAGATTTATAAAATATTGGTGTTTTTGGTTTTAATACATTTTTTTCTCAAAGAACAAAATAATTACAGTTCACTACAAGGTAAACTTAACTGTTGTTTTTCAACACGATAAACTAACACTGCTTTTGGGAACAACACAAGAAATATAAGGAAAGACCAAGGCAGTATCAAGAAAGAACTATTCATGTACAGTCAGTACAAAGAACTATTCATGGATTTTTAAATATAAAGCCCCGTGAATTCAGCCCGCAGTCCGTTCCATATGGAGATAAACCATATCCAGCCGACTGTTGTTTGCGGAGCGTGCATGCCAAAGGTAGTCCCGATATTGCAACTAGCTTATATTATACCACGTGCGATTGATATATGTATGGAGTATGGGAAGTTTTAGAATATGAACTTCTCTATTTACCTTTTCATGGCAGGCCATCTTTTGTCAAAGTTTAAGTTACTGATTCAGGCGCCTTGTTGGTTAGGTTTAAATAAATTAGCAAAAGATTATAATTATTAAATGAATTTTAATTGAATATTTTTTTACTATTGATAGGCACGCATTTGAACACTATCTCACCTAATGGTAAGTGATGATGTGATCGAAGATAGAGCACACTTGCCTAGAAGTAACCTGTTCACTCTGCCTTAAAAACTCCCAGGTTGCAGCTATCAGGAAACAGACTCTGACAGGGAATTCCACTCCTAAGCTATACGCACAATGAATGTGTTCCCAAAACGTTTTATGCGTGTGGATGGGATGTCCACCATGTACCGGTGGCGCATTGCTGTATGTCTTGTGGTCCGATGATGAATGGGCTTGGCGGAATTAATCTATGCAATTCCGTCGCATACTTCTCAAAATGCAACCTATAGAAAACCGACAGGCTAGCAACTAGGCGTAGATGCTCAAGACTTTCGAGCTTCGACTCGACGACTTTGGAGCTCTCAATTGACTCAAGGAAAAAAAGAGCAGTCAATATACATCAACTGGACAGGATTGGACAGTGCACGAGAACAATCATCTTCAGGATACCGTTGCTGCTGTCCCTCACAAGTCTAAAGATTGAAGCGACTTTCTTTCAAATGATCGCTTGTAAAGCATCCGTGCGCACCTCCATAAACATACCAAACGCGCGGCTAAAGTAGGGAGGCAGCTGCAATTACATCCTTATGATCCTTGCTGTCCTGAATCGACATCTATCGTGATCCTTACATTTTTTTTGTAATAAAAACGATTCATAATAATATTTTTTCTGCGTATCTACGCAGAGAAATTAAGGAAAGGGCAATGTAATTTATTGCAATTTATCTGGCGCCTACCATAATGTAGTTTATTGCCTGTAAAATATTTAAGACGTCAAAGGTAGATGAAAATCTCATGAAACATAATAAGAGAGGGTTGTTATTATTTCTGATTAGAGTTGTTAAAATGGCACAGTTGAAATTCATCACAAATTTTGATACACTACGCGCATGTATCTCAGTAGGTAGTGATAATCATACAGACTAAACATTGGCTTTTAAAAAGCATAAGGCGTTTTGCACGTTACATTCTAATCATTTCATTCAAAAAAATATAATTAATAATAAAATAATAACAATAATAGTAAAATTATAATTAGTTTTGTCTAAGCCCTTCAACTGTGTCATTCACTACACACCTCGAAAAAAAATTAACCATCTTTGCACCTGTACGTAACTCTGTTTCTGTATTCACCTTGGAAGCTGTGGGCTTTACGACTAGTACCATGAACTAGGGTGATTTTTAAAGTATTCCTTATTATAGCATAGGTGCCCCACAGGGTCTTATTTTAGGTCCTCTTATGATCCAACACCGACATAGACAAACCGGACTATAATTATTAAACTCTTTGCTGATTAAAGTATGACTGATCTCATATCATTTAATTTGTTTTAAAACTTTGATAATATTTTGCAATCAGTAAATTCAATATATTAAATTTGACATATTATGGTTTTTGATGGCTTCAAGAATAATAATGAATAATAAATAACACACTATTGTTATTTTTCTAGTTTTTGTAGGAATATATGTATCATGATTGTGTAACATTTAGTACATTAAATACTTATTATAACCATAACCACCCTTGTTATTCAAACAATTTGTTTGATTAAGTCATAATGGTCCAGTTAATATCATGCTATACTATTATATTTAATTAATTTAAGTAAAAACAACATTCGCCACGAACTAGCATTAGTTAACACACTTAAGTGTGAAGTTTTGAAGAAGAAAACGAAAGATCTTTACAAACTGTTAAATGAATAAAAGTCTCCACGCAATGGGTGCCAGAGGATGGACGGAGTCGCCGAGGCCGGCCCGGAAAGCGGTGGCGAGATGATTTGGATGCACACCGCGAAGGCTGCTGTTTCGAGGTGGCATATTATCCATTGTCCGTCAAGTATCGACTTTCATGTTAAATAAATGTTACAATTTTAACACTTTTAAGAGCCAACTGGCAAAAGTGGCTGCCGCGCAATTTGTTGCTGCAGTTAGTGTTGAAGATTCAATTCGTGTTTTTTTTTGTTTAGTCTCTTGTGCTGAGCAATGGTCTTCACTATTTAGTTTTCCAGCGTTCTTTGCATTTTGCCTTCTCCGACAAAACGTCACGCCATCAATTTTTTGGCCTGCCTCGCTTCTTACGTTTGTCTTCAGGCCCCCACTGTATGCGATTCGTGTGACAATGAAAAACATTGATTCTGCTTCACGTCTAACAATTTTGCACTCAATTATTAAGATAAACAGATAAAAGTATATCTAAAATATAGCCTATTTCTTTTAGTCTAATGCATATGGGCTAGAAAATAGCAACGTGTCACGAATTTGTGTTATTAATAATAAAGTAAGGCACCAAGTCAATATCTTTGTGAATCCATACTATAAATGCGAAAATGTGTCTGCTTCCTCTTCACACTCAAACCACGAAACCGATTTAGATGAAGGGATTCAACCCCTTTTTTTTTTTTAAGGGTGGGATATCATCAAATGACTTCTTCCGCTCTGGGTGGAGCGGAAGGGCGTGTCAGACTCTTACTGACTAAAACCCATCTGTGTTCCTTCTAAAGCCCTTTGCGTTCCAGGGCCGCGGTGACTCTTTCGAACAGATTCCGCAACCCTGGCAGGAAGGGATTCAACCCCTTCAAACCCTTTTCTTGCGATGAAAGTTTGTATGGGATTTTAGGTACACGATCAAGCGTTTAAAAAAAAAAAAATATTATCTTCAAAATAAAAATGGCTGCCCAAAGTAACTATTCCACGCAGACGAAACCGCGGGCAAAAGCAAGTAACACTACAAAACTGTAAAGCTTCGCATACAAAACGAATTTCAGTTGGGAGAATTGTTGAGAATTAGCTTTATCGCTGCTAAGGTGATAAATAATCCCTTATTAGATAATAAAATCAATACATTGATGGAACAAGGTATTTAAATACCATTTCCAAAGGAAAACCTGCCAAGAAAATACAGCAACAAAATACCATGATATTATTATACGTAACATAAAATAATTAACATGCTTGGATTATAATTGCACTTTAATTTATATAGTCAAGTGATATAAAAAGTTTTTATTATAACATGTATATAATTTTTAAGTCCGGAACAGCTAGTGGTAGGTTGATTTGCAAGGTTTAGAAACGTTTGTCAAAGTCTATCCGTAGATGGGTGACCATCTTAAAGGAAATTAAAATTAAAAGGGTGGGTGATTGATAAGGGATGTTTCTGTAGGAGGATATATATTTATTTGTGGAGTGTGTATTATGTAGGGGTGTGTCTAGAGTATAGAGTGCATGCTTATTTTTTTTTTCAAATTATTTATATGTAATAGGTTTTCGATTATGTTATAATTTTTGGGATGCAGCCAACATAGCGTTCATAAAACGTCTATAGGTAAGCATCTAAATAGTTCTATTGTGAAAGTAGAATTTTGTGTACAGGTGGGGCCCAAGAAATGCAAAAGATTTCCGTGCAAAAGCAGAGTGTACTCTTGGTCCATCCCATTTTAATGTTCTTGATGAATGGCGAGCCAGCACTTTTTAGCATCTCTATGAAATCGTAGCAGCATGAATGAACAATTGCTTCACACGGAGGAGGCTACATTCCAAGTATATAGTCCTCCTGACTGATTTCGGCCACGGCGACCACTCTCGACACGATCGGAGAGAGATCTGGCGCAACGTACGTGGGGATCGTGCGATCGATGGCCCTGTATGGGGCCCCGATTTGGGCGGCTGATCTGATGGCCATCACCATCACAGTTCTGCGGAAGCCGCAGAGGGTGATGGCCTTCAGAGTCATCAGGGGATATCGCACGATCTCCTACGAGGCGGCTTGCGCACTGGCCGGATCTCCATGGTACCTGGAGGCGAAAGTGCTCGCGTCACTGCACTGATGGCGCGAGGACGCGCGGGCGCGCGGCGAACTACTGATGCAGCGACACTTGGAGTTGCGTCGGTTGCAGCTGCGCGAGGTCCTGGTGGCGGAATGGCAGGACACGCTTGCGAGCCCTTCCGCTGGCCTCATCACCATCGAGGCCATCGGGCCAGTGCTCGACCTCTAGCTCGGGGGAAGGCCCGGCTCCCTGTCGTTTCGTGCGACGCAGGTCCTCTCGGGGCATGGCTGCTTCGGGAGGTTCTTGTGTCGCATAGGCAGGGAGCCGGACGCTCGATGCCACCACTGCGTCGACTGTCGGGAGGACACGGCACGGCATACGCTTGCAGAGTGTGCAGCTTGGGAGGAGCCGCGCCGTGCCCTCATCTCTGTTGTAGGCGGTGACCTCTCGCTGCCGGCCGTAGTCCATGCTATGGTCGGCGGTGAGGAGTCCTGGGACGCGGTGGTCTCCTTCTGCGAGACAGTTATCGCGCAGAAGGAGGCTGCGGAAAGGGAGAGGGAGATCACAACCGCTCTCCCTGCCCGCAGCAGGCGCATCGGGCGTCGGAGGAGGGCATACGCTGCCCTCTTCCGGCCCCCCTAACTGGGTCCAGGGGCGGCGGACTTGGGGATGTCCGTCGCCCCCCATTCATCCGGACCCGAGGTGGCGGCGCGTGGTGTTCCCGTGCGCCCCTCTTTGACGTAGCGAGGGGAGTTAAACACCTCACTCCCCTCGCCGACGCGAGGTGGCCCGCAGAGGCGGGCCGGCACCAGCCGGGGATTGCGGA
>NDFZ01004477.1:60493-94170 GCA_002192655.3 Mamestra configurata
ATAGAGAAAATGTTAAAACTAAAAATGGTGTGTCTGTGAGTGTGTAGTGTATTGTGCGTGTTGCGTGTGTGTGTGTGAAAGTATATTTGTTAGAGTGAGTGTAGGTGTGTGTATTAAAATGAAGTCTACTAATTTACTATCTTATTTATTTTAAAACAGCTAAAATATTTTCTGTCTCAAAATAATCCAAATCGAGAAGCCAATTTATTATTTTTGCTTTACATTTGGATTTACACAAGGGGTATATGTTTAAAATTTTGTTAGTGTTATTGTACACATGACTGCTAAGGAAGCGAAAGAAGCGTTGGGTCGAGGCACAATTTGTACGAATCGAGGGACAGACCGAATGCTTAAGTCGTTGGGAGATCAAAGAAGGATCGTAGGGAGTGTGGCCGTGAGTTGTCATTAAAAGATTTAATATATATAATTAACGAACAGTTAAAACCTTACAAGTTTCGTAAAGGTCTGTGGTAGGAAAGCGATAGGGTAACAGCCAACCAACCTTCAACAGTGCCCTTTGGGCGCGTTCTACTTTCAACATGTGGGACCTTCCTGCACCACCCCAAGTAACTATACAGTATTGGATGAGGGATTGGCAGAGTGCTAGATACACAAGTTTAATCACCTTTGAGTCAGCAACGTAACGGAGGTTCTTAAAAACATACATATACATTTACAACCAACATTTCGTATACTATTTATTTCAGGAACAACTTATTCCGCAAATGTTTTATTTTATAAGCACTCGCTTCACAAACATTAATTTGGCAAATGCTTCTATTTACAAATATTTCTGATGATATTTTATCATTTATACATTTTTCATTTAATATTTAGATAATTTTAGAAAAATCACGTTTACATTACTTAAATATAATTTTATATAACATTTTAAAAACCATCATAACATGCAAACAAGCAAACACAATGCATGCTGCATGCAAGCAAGCTTGCGACATGCAGCAGGCATGGTTTCTGTCATGGCTCCGGCGCTACGGGGCTCCGGCTATTCCACGCGAGCTTATCGTCGTAGATGGTTTTTATGCTCATCACCGCAGCTTTGGCTTGCCAGCTTCAGCCACGGCAGTGGGCGTTAAAGCCACCTGCTCTTCAGCTCGCGGAAAAAAAAACTTAAGCATACACCCTATACTATACACACACCCCTACATAATACACACTCCACAAATATATACTCTCACAGAAATATCCCTTATCAACAGAGATCGGAATAGGTAGGCTTTATTTACCTAATGTTCGTGGTAGGAAGTAACATAGAGTTGATAATACCTCCTGTAATGCCTCCATGACAATTAAAACTCGGGGTTATAAAAACATGAACTGGAATTTGAGCATAGATACAAATTATTGATTTGAAAAAACAAAAGAAGGAAGAGTTGTGCGAAAACAAAGCTTTTTAATTTAACAGTTTTAGTAGGTACGGAACTCTAAACACATAATTTATATTCTTCAAAATAATAATTTTGTTCAAATGTATGGAAAACGCAATAAGTAATTTGCAATTTCTCAAATCCCGGGATACAATCGTCATGTTTATGATTAAGGGATTTTAGAGGAGATATTATCAACTCTTTTGTTACTTCCTTTCACGAACATTAGGTGAATATAGTCTACCTATTCCGATCTCTGCTTATCAATCACTCATCCTTTTAATTTTAATTTATTTTAAAAAATGGAAATCTCTGTTTCCATAGAAAAATCGATCGAATTTTGCTTGCGAATTTTTCGATTTCTACAATAACTTTTATAGACCTATGTATCCTGCGTGTGAAATTTCACTGCAATTGGTTCATTCATTTAGAAAAACAAGGATTGAAAGTTTGTACGAAATGCCGTACGTCGTAAACGCTCATAATGGAAAAAAATACGTAATTCAAAGACATCAAATAAATATAATCCAAGACGAGAATCAAAGTTTTTCTTAGAAACAAAAAAATACAGCAAAAGAATATCGGGTGAGAACTTTTGCGTCACTTAGTTAAAAATATAAATTTGGAAGTACATAGGCGCACTAACATTATTATATGACTAGCTTTTGTTCGTAACTTCGTACGCGTATTTCCCGTTTTTTTTTCAGTTCCCGTAGGAATTTTCCATTCCCGCATAGCCCCTCCCTTATGAATAATAATAATAATAAATTGTTTATTTCTTCAACAAGATTACAATAATTAGTTTGTGATTGGAGCCTTCTTTTAAGCAAACAATGCCTGTATTAGAAGACTCCGCTCTTCCATAACAAAAGATAGAAAAATATTAGCAACATGCATTTATCATAGGTTTTATATCATTAGTAGTTTGTGTGTGTGAGTGAGTGTGTGTGTTCGTGTGTATGTGTGTGTTTGTGTGCCTGTGAGAGTATAGGTTATGTCGTGGGTTTGATCCATTTCAGTTTATTTTTTTTTGCAATCATTATATTTTTTTGTATATATAAATATACATATGAGAATGTGCACAGCCATAAGGAAGGCTAGCCATGGCTGGCATATTGTCAGGAGGCTCTCATTGGCTGCAGCTTTCTGGCTGACAAGGTAGCTCTTTGCAAGCGTCTGGCAAAGAGTAAAAGAGAATTTGAATTAGGAATATGAAAACATGTTTTGTTTTTTCGTGAGACTCCGGTACCAGCACTCGTCTAAGGCAAATGCCGGATATATTACGAAGTTAAATCACAAACATAGTTTTATTTATATTAATAATATTAAGTAGCACTAGCGTGAGTCGGCTAGCGTTACAATATTCAAAAAGAAAGATCCGGCTGGTAGTTCCAAAGATAAGCGCGTTTAAACAAACAAACTCTTCAGTTATATTTTATTAGTAAGTATATATGTCCTTTGAAAAGGCCAAGTGAGATGTAAAAAGAGTTATATGAATAGGTAGCGTAATAGGTAGCGTATGGCATAAATTAAGTGGCAGGGATCAGGCTACGTTACTCGTAGAACGGATGGTCCATGAGAAGGTCGTGACGTTCTGTAGTGGTGCCCGCTTACCAATATGAGAATGAGAGATAGAGAAATCATCATCATAATATCAGTCGAAAGACGTACACTGATACATAATTTTTAAAATACTTTACTGAAAGGACCTTTCCATATTTTTACGACCTAAACGTCATCTATCAGCTAAGGCTGAACTTACGAGATCTGTCAATAATAACAATCCTAGTCAATTCAAGAGATGTCGCTACCAGTCCACAATGCAATTTTGCAGCATCACAATGCCCCCTTGATGACAAAAAGGTTTTTGCAAATGCGGAAAACCTCACACAGCTCTCGGTGTCAAAACAATCAAAAGAAATTTTCAAAATCGCAAAGAAAACATTACAACAAAAACAAGGACAAGTTACAACCTACTCCTAAACTGAAGGTTTAAAGGCAAGTATAAAGATATTTATTGTCCAACCAAAAGTAAAAAGTCTCTTCGTGAGAAGCATATGAAAAGTCAAAGTGTTGCTACTTTGACTTGCTACTGGAATCTTGCTACAGGAATCTTGCTACTGGAATCTTGCTACTGGAATATTGCTACTGGAATCTTGCAACTGGAATCTTGCTACTGGAATCTTGCAACTGGAATCTTGCAACTGGAATCTTGCAACTGGAATCTTGCAACTGGAATCTTGCAACTGGAATCTTGCTACTGGAATCTGGCTTGAATGCCTATTGCCAGCCTATGTCCGGCAGTGGTTGTCTTTCGGCAGAAATGATAATAATAATGATGTGGCGTATTGCGATCACTATTATTTTGTTTGGATCCCCCATAGGGGCACAGGCATGAGGTGTTTACCTACAATACAATTCGCTACTATTTTTGAGTATTGAAATTTAGCGCTTAAACTATACAACACAAAATTCGATACTTGACTTGGTGAAGAAGGGTGAAGGATTATACAACCTGTAAAAAAATTAACGCAATACCTCGTAAGGGATCATTGTACTCATCATTATGAACAACTTTCACTATGGGATCAATACTAGAATCGCCAAAAAAAACTCGACTCCTCCATACATTTATGTGCGCATAACTCAACAAAATGTACTGAACAGTTGATTTTGTTTTCGCGATTTCGGGGTTGATTCCATAGTAAAAGTTGTTCATAATGATGATTATTTTTATTTATTATATTATATTTATTTGACTGATATATCAATGTTGAAACTGACAATGACATACTTGGATTGAAGTGCCTTAAGTTTTTAAGATGTAATTTGTAATTTAGTTTTTATATTTTTTGTAAATTTTATCAAATTTGTACGCCTTATGGGTGAAACATGTACGTACGAAAGATTAATATTGTGACATCCTGCATGCTAAATTTGCATGTATACCTACGCATGTTTTGACAAATAAAATTATCTCTATCTTTATTACAATGACCCCTTAAGAACTATTGCGGTTTCTCTGTACTTCTGTAGTTCACGATTCATAAATTCAAGTAAGAATGTGTGTTTTTTTAACACACATTGCGTGATGATCACACTTAATATTATAAAAGCGAAAGTTTGTAAGTGTGTGTGTATGTTTATTACTTCTTCAAGCGCAAACGGCTGGACCGATTTAGATGAAAATTGGTATAGAGATTGTTTGATACTTTTCATCCCGGGAGTATGTTCCTTCGGGATAATTTTCGACATTCACGCGAGCAAAGCCGCGGGTGACATCTAGTTAAAAATAAACAAAACCTATCAATCAGTTCGTTTAAATCGTCGAGGTAATGGCAATATTTCCTTACTTGTCATTAATTACTAGTATAAGTCAATGTTACTCGAGGAGATTTTTCTCATCGTCAATAAGTTTTTCATCATAAAAACTGCACGGTTTGTTAACATTGTGGAGTTGTTAGCAGTAGGACTGTTTCCTATTGATTATATCAGGAAACAATTCTTGACTTAATTGTATATAGGTAAGCATGAAAATAATTATGAATAATTACTTAATTAGGTAAGTTATTGTTTGTTAATGCAGTGTTGCTGAGCAGTTAAGAAATTGATTCAAGAATAAACTGGATTATTTTTAGAAAAAAAACAGAGCCAATTCTTCTAATTTTTAGGGTTCCGTACCCAAAGGGTAAAATGGGAACTAAGACTCCGCCACTTTAAAAAAAATCTTTATTTTTACGCGGGTTTTCTCAGTCTTTTTTTCCAGTTTTCATTGCTGTGAAATTTTATTTCAGACATACATACCTACATAAAATAATTACCTTCGTATCAATAATTCAAGATACAACAATTTTATCAGAAAGGAGAATAAGGTACCTACAGATTTACTTTTTTTTTATACTACCATGTTCCTTTGAAAACCTATTTTTAACTTACCTATTTTTTACCAACCTGCATATTGGAACAAGGACAAGGGGACAATGACTCTCTTGGAAAGATCTTGAATGCCTTTTAATACATTTATGACACCGATGCGATTGATGAATTAACAATTCTCATTTATTTGTATTTTTCATATTCTTATAATTCCGCCTGCAATTTTTTTTAATTTAATGATTCAACTTATTATAAACAACATATCCGACATATGAAAAACATTGTGTACTGGATGATTTGTTATCCCTGCTTGTTATTTTGATTTTCGGCTCGAATTAATCATCATATCTAACAAATTAATAGGACTTTTAAATGCCACGATCCCGCTTAAACAAATAAAAATATTCGGTTCTAAAAAAAAACTATTTAACTAAGGAATAAATAAATAATATAAATAAACAAGACTTCTTAAACCATTAGTAAATCAATCCGAAGACAAAGTTATAAAAAAACATCTAAAATTCTAAAAAAATTAGTGAAAATCTCTAAAAAACGAAACTATTCACGGGAAATGGAGTAATCACAGAATAAAACTAAACAAATCTGGCAGATTATTAACCGGATAACTCAAAGACACAAACACTTTGAGGCAATGTGCGCCTGAACTGTCTCCTGTGTTGACACGCTTGTTCCGCCTCTCTCTTGAAAAAAGAACGGTGCCAAAATCCTGGATGCTTGCGAATGTACAACCTGTGCCAAAAAAGGGCGACCGTGCAGACCCTGCTCATTATCGACCGATCGCCATTACCTCCATTCTGTGCAAGGTTATGGAAAGGGTACTGAACAGTAAGTTGCTGACCTACCTTGAAGACAATGATCTCCTCAGTGACCGTCAATATGGCTTTCGCCGGGGACGGTCAACTGGCGATCTTCTTGTGTATGTCACGCACTGTTGGGGCGAAGCCATCGAGAAACACGGCGAAGCACTTGCTGTATCGCTCGATATCTCGAAGGCCTTTGATAGGGTGTGGCACGCAAGTCTACTCAGCAAGCTTCCTGCTTATGGCATCCCAGCTGATTTTTGTAGCTGGATATCAGACTTCCTTAGTGAACGGTCGATCCGAGTAGTCGTTGACGGCTGCTTCTCTGACCTCATGGCTATTAATGCCGGAGTTCCTCAGGGGTCTGTTCTCTCTGCAACTCTTTTCCTGCTGCACATCAATGACCTGCTTCAGCCTGGTATTGTTGGGTATGCAGATGACAGTTCGGTTTCAGAGAGATACTTGTCTAGCGCAAAAACCAGCGGGGAAGAAGTTCGTTCCTTGAGAGAGGCCATGGTAGAGCGGACAAATTTGACCTTAAGTCTTGTCTCCCAGTGGGGTGATGACAATCTGGTCTCTTTTAACGCCACCAAAACACAAGCATGCCTTTTTACCGCGAAAAGGAGTCGTTTCGACCTAACTCCGACTTTTCGGGGTACTTCTGTTCCTGTAACCGATCGGCTCGAGCTCCTAGGCATGGAGTTGACAACCAGTCTCAACTTTGGTGCCACCATTGAGCACAAAGCCCAAACTGCGGCCAAAAAGCTGGGCATCCTAAATAGAGTGAAGCGATACTTCACGCCTGGACAGCTTTTAACCCTCTACAAAGCACAAGTCCGATCCTGCATGGAGTATTGCAGCCACCTTTGGGATGGCTCAGCTAAATACCAACTTGCCGCGCTTGACTCGGTGGAACACAGAGCTAAAAGGCTCATTGGCGACGTAAGACTGGTGGATGCCAAGCTTCACAGCTTGGCTCATCGCCGCAAGGTTGCCTGCTTGTCGGTCTTCTACAGATTGTACTTCGGGGAGAGTGTCCAGGAACTCCACGATCTCATCCCACCGGCCCCCTTCTACCATCGGACATCTAGACGCACTGCAAGTTACCATCCCTACCTTGTTGCTATTCCACCAATTCGCACTAAACGTTTCCAAACGTCTTTTATAATGCGCACAGCAAAGGAGTGGAACTCTCTGCCTGCGTCTGTGTTTCCGAACGCATACGACCCTAATCTCTTCAAAATTAGAGTGAACAGGCTTCTTCTGGCTAAGCTCGCTCCATCGTCGACTTTGTCTCTGTCATCTATGACCTAGACTAGAGTCAAGAGCAAACCCATATTAAATAAAAAAAAATAAAAAAAAAAACATAAATGCACTGAAAACCTAAAAATAAACATTCATTCAGTCTAACATACTGTCCGTACACCATTGCCAAAACTTTCAACAAATACTTCGCATCCGTTGGTTCCCTAAACTTGAACAACAACAACTCTCAAAAACCAACCGAGCACACAGTAATATCACCCGCCTTAAATTCTATGTTCCCGGAGCATGTTACAGATAAATAATTTCTGATACCAGCTAAGCTCGCGGCTCCGCCCGCGTAAATGATGGAAAAAAATCCAAAAAAAATATATGTCACCCGAAAATGGCAGACTCCGTAAGATTGTATTAAATTAATAATCTCTCTATCTAATCTCTCGATTTATTATGAAACAATAAATCCTATCCAAATTCAATAGTTTTCAATATATCCGTGCCTTATTAAGTAGAAATAGTTTACAATTTTACACGATATTTTACAATCGAACGGCGTTTGCAATTTTCTGGTGACATATATATATCCTATTTGTTATTCCAGACTATAATCTACTGCTGTGCCAAATTCCATTAAGATCCGTTCCAGTCGTTCTGACTGTGATTATCCTGAACCTAACAAACGCAGCTGTGTTATCGATGAAATACCCCCTTTTTTTAAGTATGGGAAATTATCAAATGACTTCTGCCGCTCTGGGTGGAGCGGAAGGGCGTGTCAGACTCTTACTGACTAAAACCCATCCGTGTTCCTTTGCGTTCCAGGGCCACGGTGACTCTTTCGAACAAATTCCGCAACCCTGGCAGGCTTTGGCCCTAGCGGGCCCCGTCTTTTATGCTGACATCTCTTTGAAGCGCGCGTGAAACACAACGCGCCATCGACCCGGGCCTGGTGGTGATCGGACAGCGAGCCACCCAATGCTCGCCGTCCGCAGGCTCGCATGAAAGACCCCCTACATCATTAAAAGCATTCATCTTAGAACTTACCTCCCCACTAACATACATAGGAAACCAGTGTCATACACAAAAAACATTTCCGACCCGGTTAAAAATAGTAATTATTAAGTCCATACACAAAAAAAACCAGCCAAGTGCGAGTCGGATTCGCGCACGAAGGGTTCCGTACCATTTTCTATTAAAACGGCAAAAAAATCACGTTTGTTGTATGGGAGCCCCCTTAAATATTTATTTTATTCCATTTTTAAGTATTTGTTGTTTATTTATTTATTTATTAAAACTTTATGCACTAGTAAAAACACTGTACAAAGGCGGACTTAATGCCTCAGGCATTTTCTACCAGTCGACCTTAGGGTGGTGCAGATACAACATGGCAGGTGCAACTTAAAGAAAAACTAAAAACAGAGAGAAGAAAAAAAATAAAAAAACATTTATACATACATAGATACATACATACACATAAATAAAGTTATTAAGAAAAAACGAATCCAACAAATTAACGCTGTGATGATGTTATATCGCCAACAGAAAAACATCATCTGTGAAAATTTCAACTGTCTAACTATCACGGTTCATGAGATACAGCCTGGTGACAGACGGACTGCGAAGTCTTAGTAATAGGGTCCCGTTTTAATTTTTGGATACGGAACCCTAAAAATGTGGAAGGCTATCAACCCTAGCCAATACAAACTAATTGTACTTCTTCAGCATTCTCAACAATATTTGAAAAATACGTAACAAAGTAGTACCTACGTGCAAAGTTTTAGAGTAATATAAAAAACTTGACAATAATCAATTTGGGAAGGCCTCCCACAAGGTGGACCGATGACCTCGTCGAAGGTCGAGGGTAGTTGATGGATCCGAGACGTACCTACAGCCGGTTGATTCTGTAAACATATCGAAGTGAAGGCTTGGGTGAAGTGATCACGAGGTGAGCTATCAATCCATATAATCAAGATGGAATGACAGCTCACTCCGTGATCACATGACATCGTGATTGTATAGATTGCCAGAAAAAAAATGGGAAAATAGAAATAGAATGAGAAAAAAATTTATTTTGATGTGATTAGAAGAAGATGGGTAGCCTCTCATTCTTCTAATCACATCATCATCATTTTTCTTCTCATTCTTTACTGGTAAGAAAAAAAACCGACTTCCATTTAAAAAAACACTACAAAGTATAAAAAAACTTTAATTTCGGCAGTCGGTGTTTTTTCGTTTTTTGACACCGACTTCCGAAATTAAAGTTATTTTATACTGTGTAGTGTTTTTTTATATGGAAGTCGGTTTCTTTTTTGTAAAAAAGTTTTTTATTTTCCACTTTTTAGTGGTGAAAACCCACAACTAAGTGACATTATTCCCATAATGAGTGGTTAAGGAGTTTTTTGTGTGCCTTCGCAGTCCAAATTCACACCAGCTCATGGTTAAATATCTACTTTGCTTTGGTACTAGTTTTTACTATGATTAAGGTGAGGAGGTCACTGGTTTATCTTTGAAGTTCCCAGTACAGTGCAAATGCAATATAGATATAACTAAACCCATCGCAAAAAGAATAATTAAGATCGGTTAATGAACAATAAAGTTATGCCCGCATAGATAACCCCAAACATGCTAATTCAGATTGACTTGTTTGCATCTGCCTTCCACCCCTTCAAAGCCTACCGTCGTGATGTTATATTATGAACTGGTGTTATCAATAAACAGACATGCGATTTCAGCAATCCCGGGAGATTTGCTATCATCTATTGAAGAGTTCCGTTGCCTACCTCCGACATCCTTATCAGAACTTCACCAAATTGCAATGGAGCCAGTTTCGAAAAATAGTTTTCCAAACAAAAAAAGAATCATCCAAATCGGTTGACAATTGGAGAAAATATCGCTGATCAAACAAACGTCCTGGGATCCCAGCATCAGATCCTAACTTATACCTTCCATCATCAGCTCAGCAAGATGATGATTACCAGGCACAATTATCTGAATTGCGTAAGAAAATATATGAAAAACAATGTATGTGCCTTTAAAATTTGAGGGTTGCCCTCGATTTCCCTAGGATCCCATCATCAGATTCTGACTTGGTGGCAATGGGACCACCTCAGGAGTATAGGCTTTCGAATAAAAAAAAAATCATCAAAATCCATTGATAATTGACGGAATGACCGCATAACAAACATACAAAAAAAAAAAAAACTCGAATTGATAACCTCCTTCTTTTGGAAGTCGGTTGAAAAGTAAATTACGTACCTTGCTAAAGTGAGTAATTAATGCACTCCTGTTAATGGTACCAACCATGTACCAACATAACAGTCGTGCATTAATAACTCACATTGCGCTCGATACAACCATCGTGATGTTATTGTTTTGTTGAAGATAACAATTTTATTTTTAGCCATAAGTTGATTGTTGGCCCTCACAGGGTAATGTACTCATTAAGTTTAGCAGTGTGTGTACATTGTGTTCAGTAAATAAATAAATCTTTACGGTAATAAAACCATGAATGTAGTTTTATTTTCTTCGTGATTTAAAATTGTAATCTTGTAGTAGGTAATAACGGACAATTAGCTTTACGCAATTAATTTTCTAATTGATTTAGTTAGATTCGGTGCCTTAACACACATTCTGCAGTTATCAGCTGCCTAGCCTTGGTTTCAATAATTTTGGCACGTGTAAAAATCCAACCAAGTGCGAGTCGAAAACGCGCGCGATTTTTTTTTTAATATTACTGGCAAACCATACACACCTATCTAATAGGCTTCCTGCAATATATAAGTAAGTAATAATAATTTGTGATTTTGATGTGAAAGATTTATAGCCGAGGGTAAAACGCGATTGTTGGCGTGGCGACGCATGCCGTGGAGACGTGTCGCCACGCTAAACGATGGTATAATACATACATATATAGCCTTTTTATTATGCCATATTTAGTTCCTGTCGTAATCTGTTCTTTTATGCATATTACTTGTACAAAATAATTTCGATGTTTCTGCCAGGCGTCCCGTGACGGCTTACATTTTTTTAATTTATATAGGGAGTAATTTCGATTCGCACTCGGCTGGTCTTCATATGACGTCTTTAGAAGATTTTTTCATAATATGACAACCGATTTCCGGTGTCGCAATTTTAGTAACAAAATAAACAAGCCCAACTTTAACACCTACTGCTTATTACAACTTGTGTGTATATGTTAATACCCATTTAGTTAAAAAAAGGTTTATAGAAAAGCAACTTTAAGACTTAGACGTAAAGCTTCAGTTTGCGCTACAACTTCATTATGCCTTGTGACATTTATGCGTTTTGGGCGTAATTATAGCCTTCAAAAATCTCCAGTAGAAAAAAATCATACATAGTTATGATACAAAATATTGTTATTCAAAAAAAATTTTTTTTTTCGTTTCTACACATAGTATGTATGTAGAAATGCCATTATTAAACTTGGCACGTCTATGTCGATCACCGAGTTACCTCCTTGCCTTGGAAAGCACGTTAAGTCATTGAACCCGGCTATCATTTGTAGATCTTTGGCAGTAGTTACGGATTGACAGAAGCCAGTAAATCTGACTCCAGTCTTTCCAAGGACTACCGTGTTACCGAGTTAATGGGTTGTGGAGCTGGTAGGCAGCCGCTCCACTTAAAATACTGGTATTCAGCTGAATCCGGTTTGACTGGAAGCCGACCCCAATATAGTTGGGACAAGCTAGTTTTTTTTTTTTGGGATGGATTATCATCAAATGACTTCTTCCGCTCTGGGTGGAGCGGAAGGGCGTGTCAGACTCTTACTGACTAAAACCCATCCGTGTTCCTTCTAAAGCCCTTTGCGTTCCAGGGAAGCGGTGACTCTTTCGAACAAATTCCGCAACCCTGGCAGGCTTATTGATTAATATAGATATAGATTAATAGAGAAAAGGCTAGGTAGATAAGTGTGACACAAATGTCATCATGATCACTCATTTTTGGGTTTTCAAAAGAAAACTTCATAACTTGTTTCAAACTTCGTTTATTCAACGAAGAGCGTCACGACGTCACAGAGAGGTCCGTACTGTCCGGCGGCTCAAGCGTGAACTAATTTTTGGACAATCAAATTATGAATCTTAATTATTTGATTACTACAAGTATTCAAATAATTAAGATTCATATATATATATATATATATATAATTATATATATTCAGATAATTTGACACATAATAGTAAAAATAAATAAAAAATACGAATGCGGTTTAGGTAAAGAGTATACTTAATTCCTTTTCATTTCGTCTTTTTCTTCCACCACAAGTTTTGTTTTGACTGTTTAAGGTGAATTTTAATTAATCCGGTTTTTCATTAATGTTTTAAAATAAAATAAAAAGTTTAAATCGGATTGTCACACGAAGAGCTTCGTACCTTAATCACTGCCCATGAACCTAATGAATCACGTTTTCTGTGTGATACCCCTTTCAAATTTTAATTTAATTAATTTATTATTACGGGATGTTTAGTGGCAAAAGAAATATATAGTCTTAAGTCAGAAATACATCATCTGTGAAAATTTCAACTAGCCGTATATTACGGTTCATGAGATACAACCAGCTGATATACAGACGGACTGACGGGCGGACAGCGAAAGCTTAGTAATAGAGTTCCGATGGTTGCCCTTTGGGGACAGAACTCAAAAAGTTATTCACAATCTCAATCAATCAAACGAGTGCTTTTACTTCCTGAAATATTGCCGTTCAGTATGACGTCATTCTGTATAATCTGAGATAGTTGAAAAATTTATTTCTAAACAAATATGTTTAGAAATAAATTTAAAAACATGTTCCTTATTGGAATCGCAAAACACTTATACTAAATTAAAGTACAAAAGGAGTGCTAAAAACTAATTTAGGTTGGGTACGTTGAACATGATAAATAAAATACCTAGACATTTTTAATCGGTAATATTTTAATATCCTAACAAAAAAATACACATGGGGTCATAATAATTACAAGTTATACATGTTCAGTATAAACAGAGTCCGCATTGTATAGGCTTATCGACCAATGAGAGGTCAGCTTGAGTTACTGGAAAAATATAGTTTGATAATATCTTAACCTACCTATCAATTCTGATGCATGCATTCAATGTTCATTTATTGGTATCTTCATAATTTATACAATAGTCGTTGTCAACGCTCTGCAATCGCAGCAAATAAATCCTCAAGCGTCGTCAAGGGAATTCACTAGTATTGTGAGAACTCATACTTTTTATACATACCTACAATATAAATATTCTTACTATAAAACTCGTTGGGCATTTTCCTTCGTTTCATATAGTGATCAAACTTCTGTGAGATAGTACATATAAAAGAAAAATAATAAAAAATATGGAAGAAATCAAACCAAGTCCAATTTTTGAGTTTAATGAAAATCAGTTAATGACAGTCAGGAAATGTTTCGGTTATGACGATTTGAATAAATTGAAGCAAGATATTGATCAGTTTCAAGATTGGATTAGTAAGCAACCACATTTTCGGCGTAAAGAATTTGGTAAGTCTTATTTTTAATTTTTTGTACCTGGATTGCCGGTTTTTTTTTTTGGTAAACGTTTTCTAAAAATGAAACCTAGCAAGATCGATTTATCGCCCCCGAAATCCCCTGTATACTAAATTTCATGAAAATCGTGAGTTTTTTCCGAGATTCATATTATACCTACTAATATTATAAACGCGAAAGTTTGTAGGGATGGATGGATGGATGGATGTTTGTTACTCTTTCACGCAAAAACTGCTGAAAGGATTTTGATAAAATTTGCACAGTGGTAGATTATAGTCTGGAATAACACATAGGATACATACATATATAGATATTTTTATCCCGGGAATATTTTCCCTAGGGATAATTTTCGACAATCGTAATATAGTATAATATACAAATATACAAGAATTGCTCGTATAAATTTATTAAATTCTATGGTCCTGTTGGGCTAGTGGTCGTAAGCCCTTCTTGAACTTAGGGATCGGGGGTACGTTTTTCGGGTCAGGCAGTGTTTTGTTTTTTTTTTTTTTTCTTTCTAAAAGCAATGGTTTTTCTGACCGAATTTTGGTAAAGGCAGTCAATATCATCGGAGACGAGAAAAGTAGTATGTGCTTTAAGTGGATATCACGCAAAGCAGAAGCCAGTACCTATCTGGTGCGATATACCAACCTATATCTAGTTCGATCCAGCCCGTCCCTAGCTGTCCTACCCCCAGCGACGCCCTAAGCCGAGGCCCGTACCCCACAGGGGGTGCCCTTAGCGTGTAGTCGCTTACTTTACAAGTTTTTACAAGCCCTGGCTGGAGGCTTTAAAATTATATTAAGGCCACCACAGGCAAGTCCGGTTAAGCAGTCGACAACCTCATAGGTTGAACTGCGAGACGCCACTCACAAAAAAAAAAAACCTACCAGTATTATTTTAAATATCGTGATAACTTCGAGACTGATCGCTGATTTGCTTATTAAGGATTCAAGTCCTACTAACATTTGCTTTTACTCTTTTTACACTCGAGGATAAATACCTAAAACAGCAATATGATTTAGGCAAAAACTAAGCAGAGGAAACCTGTTTAAAATGCATGTTGCATTCTGATTTCATCTAACTACGTCAATTAGCATTGTGGAGTTATAAAATAAACCCAGAGACTGGTTTAGAGTTTTTGACCCGTAATAAATGTCAAAATTGTAAATTGTGTCAGCTGAGACTCATCATTTTTTTCATGTTTTTTTTTTATTATTATTATATATTGTTATTTATTATAATTATACTTTATTGTACACCTTATAATAAGAACAGGACAATCAAACATAAAATAAGTGTACAATGGGCGGTCTTATCGCACAAGGTAATCTCTTCCAGACAACCTTTGGATGGATTGAACGAAGGGAGATAGATTTTTTTAAATGGGTCCCACTCTAGGAATTTCTCCTGTATCGTGGCGCTTACAAACAAACAGCCAGATCTGGAACAACTATCTGTAGGCCATTTAAATATTTGTTCCGTGCGGGAACCGAACCCGCGACCCAATGTGCAACAGCTAATCGCTCAACCACTGCGCCAATTGTGTCGTCAATTTACTCTTCTCTAACTATAGACAGTTTATGGGCAATTATGCGTTTTACTATTTTCTAATATTTCACATTCTCTAATATTATTTATCTATGTATTCTTAATATTAAAGTATGTATCTATTTTATTTATCCACGTCCGTGTGTCACTGCGAGGTGTCAATTGCTGTTGTGTTGTGTTTGTGTCGAAAATGTTCTCTATTCTATACCAAAAATAAATATAAATAGTCACGTCAGCATTTTTTAGCCCTGCCTTGGATACAAATGCGTTATAAAACATTTTTAATCACATTTGTTATGGTTACCAGCGCAACTGACACGACGTTTCTTGTTAATTCCCAGTTCGTGGAAAGCAAAATTGTATTAAAAATTCTCAGTAGTTAATTAGTTTTGAATGTTGGCTGACAGCACAAACATACATACACTTTGCCCTCTTTCCTATTTTGGTTGGCAGTAAGTACCTACAGACCACAATCTGATACAGTCTTTAAATACTCTACTACTTACATTGTATAATATATATCTGTCACCGGATAATTGCAAACTACGTAAGATTACAAAATATCGTTTTGTGTCCGTCGATGTCTCGGAATGACTTCGAGAGATTATAGACTATCATATTTTGATGTATAAAACAATTCCCGGTGGCATACAAAAAAATAAAAATGCCTTTTATTTCCTGTATACTTACATTTCTAAGAATCTATGCATGAAGGTATTGGTTATGGTTTAGGTATTTTATTTATATATTTCTTACTTAATATAATAAGTAACAAAGATGTATCTGTATCTAAACTATTTGTACCGATATAATAACATATATATCAGTTTTCTAATCAAATTATTTATTTAAACTACCAGAACCCCAGAATGGGTAGAGGCCTCCTCTAGTGATGCCCATTTTACTCTGTTTTGTGGCACTCGTCTCCAGTTTGGACCAACTATTGTTTTAATATCGTATTCCCATCTTGTAAAAGGTCTCCTCTTGTTCTTTTGCGTTAGTTCCATTCCAGAATGTTACTTCTTTGGTCCATCTAAGATCAGTTAACCGCGCAACATGTCCTGCCCATTTCCATTTAAATTTTTGTGCGTAACTCAGAGCGTTTGTTTCTTTAGTTATTTTTCTTATTTTAGTGTGTCGTATTTTATTCAGCTTTCTTATCTTTAGCATATTAAGTTCGAGTCCTCTCTGACAGACGTTGATCTTTTTCCTTGTTGCGGCAGTGGATTTCCTCATTTGGCATCCTTATGTCAAACATGGCAAGAGACTCGAGTTCATGACTTTTATTTTAACAGCTTGCGGCATATTATTACTTTTAAAAATGTCCTTGAGGATCCAGTATTTGTTCCATGTTAACTGGATTCTTCTTTCTGTGTTTTTATTTTTCCCGTCAAAACTAATAGTTTTTCTTAGATAGACATAATTTTCAACATATTCCAATGGTTTGCTATTTATCTATTTATTAAAACTTTATGTACAATATTGGTACATGGACTATTATTGGTCTTTTCAAGCTATTTGTCATTTGTCTTCGTAATATTCATAGGACTAGAAATCAGTAGTCAGTATCGGGTTTCTACCATTACCCGACTACGGCAAAGCCAAAAGGAAGGGTTATGATTTTAGCAGTCTATGTATGTATGTTTGTGTGTATTTAAGTATGTTCCACCGTAGCGCCAAAATTACTGATCCGATTTTGATGAACAAGGTATAAATAGATTTGGAATAATGGCCTGGGTGACATAGGCTATATAAATTATCTCTAAATGTACTATGGTGGATTTGACACATTGACACGTAAATTTCTGGCCACGAAAAAAAATAATTTGAGATAATCGTAACATGTTTGGTTTCAAAAGAAAAGTCATTACAAATATGTATAAATATCATATTGTCCAAGTAAACGAATTTAATTAAATTGTAGAAATTACCAAGTTGCTGAGAGAATGTCTCTGATAACAGTACCAGGTCATCAGCGAATCTCGGGTGGCTTAAGTAGGTCCCATTTATGTATAGTCCTCATTTGCTTCAGTGCAGCTTGTTTATAATTGCCTCGAGGACAGCTATAAATATTATTGGAGACAGTGGATCGCCTTGTCTAACTCCCCTTTCTATTGGAAAGCGAAGGCCTAATATTTCTAGCTTAATTCTACCCTTGTTTTTGTTATATTTAGTTATTAAAACTTTATGCACCGTTAAATAAACTGTACAAAGGCGGACTTAATGCCTTAGGCATTTTCTACCAGTCGACCTTAGGGTGGTACAGAGACAACATGGCAGGTGCAACTTAAAGAAACGAAATAGAGAGAAAAAAAAATATATAAATACATACACATAAACAAAGTTCTTAAGAAAAAACGAATCCATCGAATCGATATAATGTACTTTTCCATATTTAATTCGGTAGCATATCTTTTCTTAATTCTACTTTATATCCTTCCTACTAATATTATAAAAATGTGAAGTTTGTAAATATGGATGTATGTTTGTTACTCAATCACGTCAGAACGGCTGAATGGATCTTGATGAAATTTGGCACAGAGTTAGATAATAGTCTGGAATAACACATAAGATACTTTTTATCCCGGGAATATGCTCCCTTGGAATAATTTTTGATATTTACAGTGGAGCCGCGTGCGGCAGCTGGAACTATAATAAAAATAACATAGTGCCTCGCATATAAACTGATTTTGAGTGTATTGGGAAATATTTAAGGGGGCTCTGATACAGCAAACGTGTTTTTTTGCCGTTTTTTTAGATAATGGTACGGATCGAGTCTTACTCGCACATGGCCGGTTTTAAAACAAAGGCCTGCTTACTATATTTCTTTTCGTCATAGTTGCGTTTACAAACATAAACCTCACGTGCATAATAATATGCACAAACATCGAACCCGGAACCATTAATTTAAACATTGGTCTTTACTCAAACTCAAACCAAAGTGTAAAGGCTAATCTTGCAACTATAATAATAATATAATAATAAAGCTTTATTTATTCCTTGCAAATTACAATACCTATATTAAATTTGTTTTGAAACATGTAACTTTTACGTAACCTTCGGGCAAAAGCCTCCTCTAAGGAGTGCCTGTGAGCTGCGTTAGTGGATATTTGGACAGCAAACACAATAGATACGCAATATCTATTGTGTTTTTGAGAAAGAAAAAAGAAAGAAAGAAAATCAGTTTATTCTGCCAGAAAAGACGCACAGAAACACTTAAAGATAAAAAACTAGTCAATTAGAATTATAACAAAAAACGCATCACTATCCCATGTCAGGACCGGGCATTAATTAAAACGAGTGTCTGAAGAAGCTTAATGCTAAATAATATAATCCGCATGGATTAACGCCGAGGGTTAGCTTCACCTGCCGAGGCCGGTCCGAAGATGGGTAACCATCCATTACATACCGAGGTTCCTCCATGCCTCGGAGAGCAAGTTAAGCCATTGCATTGGTCCTGGCTCACAGCTCACAACGCGTTGTAGCTTCTTTTAAGCGGCAAGATCGCGAATGTCGCCACGAAATGAGCAGCACGACACCGCAACGCGTTGTGGAAATGAAGAAATGCAACTACATCGCGAAATAAGTATGTTGTATAATGTCAACTAGCTAAATCAGCCGTTTCATTACTGCCAGGGTTGCGGAATTTATTCGAAAGAGTCACCGCGGCCCTGGAACGCAAAGGGCTTTAGAAGGAACACGGAAGGGTTTTAGTCAGTAAGAGTCTGACATGCCCTTCCGCTCCACCCAGAGCGGAAGAAGTCATTTGATGATTTCCCATCCTTAAAAAAAAAAGGTTTTTAATGAAACGGCTTTTTTTTAAGGGTGAGAAATCATCGAATGACTTGAAATTCCGCAACCCTGGCAGGCTCTGGCCCTAGCGGGCACCTTCTTTTATGCTGACATCTCTTTGAGGCGCGCGTGAAACACAACGCGCCATCGACCCGGGCCTGGTGGTGATCGGACAGCGAGCCACCCAATGCTCGCCGTCCGCAGGCCCGCGCCTACGGTGGCCGGGGATCGCCCTGCGACTCCCGACGCTCGGGGCGTCTTCTCCTGCATTTAACTGTACCATTTAATCAGCGACATAAGTGGCATGGGCAAGTCATTGAACGATATTGAAACAAAGATGTTTTAGGCAACATCTTTGGTCTCTGAAAAATCGGCGCTGTTAAATGAAAAGGCTAGGCATTTACTGCAACGGCTGATTTAGCTAGTTGGCTGCGACATAGACATGGCTCTGACATTATCGGTCACCTCAAACCTAACTACGACGACGGAAAATTTGACACCAGTTTTGACAAGAGATATCGTATTATCCAGTTACTGGGTTGTGGAGTTCGGATAGGCAGTGTATGTAGCGGAGATGAGAATGTTGAGATGGATGTGTAGAGTATCGAGAATGGATAAAGTGAGAGATGAGTTTATTAGAGGTAGCTTAAAAGTGGCGCCAGTAACGGAAAAGTTAAAAGGGAACCTATCTTGGTATGTTCATGTGAAGAGGAGCGATGAAATACACGTAACTAAAAGTGCTATCAATATAAATGTGGATGGATGGACAGGGAGAAAGAGGCCAAATAAAAGATGGATGGATTGTGTCAGAAGTGATATGAAAGAAAAGGGAGTTAGTGATAGCGTGACGGCTGACAGGACAGAATGGAAGAAACAAACGTGTTGCGCCGACCCCAATTTAAAAAAAAATAATATTTAATGTAAGTTTGCTCTTGACTCTAGTCTAGGTCATAGATGACAGAGACAAAGTCGACGATGGAGCGAGCTTACCCAGAAGAAGCCTGTTCACTCAAATTTTGAAGAGATTAGGGTTGTATGCGTTCGGAAACACAGACGCAGGCAAAGAGTTCCACTCCTTTGCTGTGCGCATTATAAAAGACGTTTGGAAACTTTTAATTAACATGGGATAAGGGCAGGAAGATGATGATGTATTTGCCCATTATCTTTTATCTATATCATATTCAATTAACCACTAAATAACAGAAAATGTGCAGCACTAATTGATTGAATCGCATTAGGCTTGGAATGAATCTGATTGCATTTATTTTCAATATAACCAGACTATCAGGCCATGTGCAACTTGTCTAACCAGTCTGAGCTGACCCTGACATACAAAACAACCTTATAATGGAAAAGGACAGATGGAAATAATGATAATAAAGGTTACTTAATGTTGCGGAAATCTGGTAATATCGGTCATTCGTCACAACTGTACGTAACGTAGGTAATTTTAATTAAATTGTGGAAAGTTACTACGGATATTGAACCGACGAAGCTCGAAGGTCAAATTGACCTTATGGTTGGGAATCACTGTCTCGAGGATCTAAAAAAAGTGCAATTCTATGTATAGGTAAGCGAATATTGTAGGAATGCCAATATTTGGAACGAAAGAAAGAAAAGGAGTTTATTTGCGCATACCAAAAAATTAAAAATTGTAGGCCGTCACGGGACGCCTGGCAGATGTGAAACATCGAAATTATTTTGTACAAGTAATATGCATAAAATAACAGATTACGACAGGAACTAAATATGGCATAATGAAAAAAATACACGTAGACTGTTTACATGTATGAATACCATCGTATAGCGTAGCGACGCGTCGCCACGGCATGTGTCACCACGCCAACAATCGGTTTTTCCCGCGGCTTTAGATGTTTCACATCAAAAAATGAAAAGACAAAATTTGTAAAGTTAAACCAGTTGGGAAGATATGCGTCACATTTGCGCAAAACAGCCATCGCTCAGCATAATGCTGGGACTAGTGGGCGAGACAGAGCCACAGCGTTGATAGAATGACGGCGATAGGAGCAGTATAAAAGTAATTTAAAAAAATATATATTAACAAAAAAATTAATATGGGTGGAAACATAATATTAAAAGTTCATCAATACTATTTAAGACGACATTAATTCGACAAATATAAGGCGTCACATTTCGACAGCGTTTGTCAATCCCATACAATTTTGACGTTTTGACAATCACGTTCGCCATGCTACTACTGACATACCGTCACTTGCATAGAGCATGGTTGTTGCTATTCAAAACCACAGACTCTGGCAAAGGATGGGAAATACGTATAGAATTGAATTGTGCTTTCGAAAAATCACGTGGCCTCTCCCCTTCATTTCGGTATTAATTCGACAATTGCTAACGCCCCTACGGGTGTTAGCAATTAAGAGTCGGACACGCCACTCCGATCCGCCCACCGCTAGACAGAGTGAATGAAGTGTCCGACTCTTACTGACTAAAACCCACCCGTGCCTCCTCCAAATGCCCTTAGCGTTCCAGGGCCGCGGCAACTATTTCGCTAGCTAGGGTCTCTTTTTGTTAAAATTAAGTATTCAACTTACTAAGAACAAAGGTTACCGACATAGTACGAAGGATCGCCAAACTGAAGTGGCAGAGGACAGAGCACGTTGCTCGCAGAACAGATGGTCGATGGGGCCAAAAAGTTCTGGAGTGGAGACCGCGTATCGGAAGGCGCAGGCCTCCGACAAGGTGAACCGATGACCTGGTGAGGATCGCGGGAAGCCGATGGATGCAAGACGCATAGAAGCGATTGTTGTGGCCACACTTGGGGCGGCTTATGTCCAGCAGTGGACGTCTTTCGGCTGATATGATGATGATGATTCAACTGATCATATTTCGAACCTTTTTTATGGGAAATCATCAAATGACTTGGGCGTGTCAGACTCTTACTGACAAAAACCCATCCGTGTTCCTTCTAAAGCCCTTTGCGTTCCAGGGCCGCGGTGACTCTTTCGAACAAATTCCGCAACCCTGGCAGGAATATTTCGAACCCTTGTGGTTAAAATTTCGTCCACCTATCAAAACGCTGCACTAAACAATTGAAATTCGTATTTTAAGTTCTTGGTGGTTACGACAACAATTTAATACCCAATATAATAATCTTAACAATGATAAATAAGGATGACGCAAACATGTACTCAGACGCATTTTATTATCATTAATAATAGAATTAATGTCGTCTTTAATATTATTAATGATCAGTATCATTATAATAAACAGATACCTAAATACTTACCTTTGTCAAAATAATATTTATAATTTATTTATAAGGAAACTAAAACACATACAAAAGACCTAATGCGTTAGGCGTACTGTATCATTCACTCACAGGTCACCATAGGGGTTGCCATAATCAGCAAGCTTGGTAGGTGGTGGTTGGCGATCGCAGTGTAGCTGTTGCAATGCACAGAGAATGCTGCTGCCCATTCTCTGGTGAGTCCCTTATTTGCCTCTTACGACACCCACGGGAAGTGATGGGATCGTCTATTCTTTTACGTCCCACACCATACAAAACCAAGAGCGGTGGAGAGATTATGGCACGTGCGTAAAATAATATATTTATATATATATATATATATATAAAGAATTTTAATGAAAAGGGTTAAATTGTATAAATATTAAAATAAACGTTTTGTGATAAAGATATTGTTACACTAGCGGACTCACGCTAGTGCTATTTATGATATTATTATAAAATAAAACTATATTTGAGATTTGAACTTCATAATATATTTTGCGTCAGCCTTCAACGAGCGCTGGCACCGGAGTCCCATATTAAAACAAAAAAAATATTATATTCCTATATCAAATTCCCTTTTACTTTTCGCTAGACGCTTCCAAAGGGCTACCTACCTTGTCTGCCAGAGACCTGGAGCCAAGGAGATCCTTCTGACAATATGATAAAAAAATGTTTTATGATAAAGTTTAAATCCTATTGAAAAATGCTTTTGCAAGCTTTGGATTCTGCGATCTCTAAAAATATCAAATATTTATTTTTCATCGACCAACTGTATATCTGAACCCCACAACCCAACTGTGTTTACTCACACAATTTATTTATTTATTATAAGGCTTCTCAACAATGAGTACACCAAAGTTTTAAAATTTGTACATTGCAATCTTAAACTAAGTGCCTCATCACTTACAGAGTAGCACAACATGCACTAAATTATGCGCAGATGATAACATAATTAATTAAAATGATTTAAACATTAATTAATAATATAACAATTAGATTAATGTTGAAATGTAGAAAATAAAAATTATTAAATTTGAATACAATACATTAAATAAGATTATGGTAACAATAAATTAAGTTAGATTTAATTATTTATATAAGATAATGCAAATAACTGATATTAGATAATTTTGCACAATTATATCTTACGCGTTGATGTCTTGTCTTCGCTGTGAACCGCCTTAACTGAAATTCGGTCAGAAAGACTAAAACACGAGACCCATTTCTAAGGACATTAAGGAACCATCATCATTAGACTACAGCAATTCACTGCTGGAAATAAGCATCTCCAATCACATGCCATTTATGAACCTCATTAGCTCTTATTTAGATTCTGCCATGGAGGAAGTATTCGGAATAGAGTGGAAAGTCCCCGACTTGATGTTGTATTATAGCTTCATGGTTGATTTCAAAATGTGTTCAAATAATGCGGAGAACTTTAATATCGCGATGCTGTGTGACAGCAAAGGTTGTATGGCTTGCTTATTCTGTGAGCTATGTGAAATAATAATACGTTTCATCATCTGCCTAGCCTTTTCCCAACTATATTGGGGTCGGCTTCCAGTAAAACCGGATTCAGCTGAATACCAGTATTTTACGTGGAGCGGCTGCCTACCAGACCTCCACAGCCCATTTACTGGGTAACACGGTACTCCTTGGCAAGACTGGAGTCAGATTATCTAATAATAATACGTTTATTGGACAAAATCAGAACTTAGCCTACTACAGTTCTAACCTAAATGAACTCCTGGTTTCCAAACAAGGTGCCTGTATCTTGGAATTGAAAGAAAGAAGACATGTTCATTTGGTGTGCCAGATAAACATATAACATAGGTGTGCTTAGATGCCCTAAACGCTCTTCACGGCAGCGCTAAATAGGTACAGGGAGTACCAGCTGAGAGCTTTTGGTCTCTGTCGAATCATCTCGTTTCGTTTTCGATCCCTCAGAAAGTGTCCAAGAGACAAGCAATCCCTTACCTGTTTCATTAAACGAACTAACGATTTTCTTTTAATAATCAAATTTCACAGAAAGAGACTTCTTGGAGCGTTACCTCATCTACAGTAAAGGATCTATTGAAAGAGCAAAGCAACGCTTCGACAAACTATGTACCTTCACCAGTTTGATGCCCGAGTTTCTGCAAAACTATGATATTACGAACGAGTTCAAACCCTTGTTTAATGTTTGGTAAGTTGGTACTATTAATCTTTTGCAAAGCAACTGTGTTTCACTGAGATGTGTTATCGCTTCGCGTGGGTTTATTCCCATTAACGTATACGTTTCAAAATTAACTCAGCTCAGATATAGTAAGATGAGAAGACACAGAATTTAACTAGTTTTATGCCTCTATCGGGTGACTGACATATTTTCATTGTTTGAAATAAGAAGTTTGTCGTTATGTTTTCTTTGGAACGTTCTTTATGACTTTTTTGTTTTTTGGGACGACTTGTATGCGGTCATCCGATTCCAAACTAGGCAGAGCCTGTGCTATGGCAACCAGACAACTGATAAACATACTTATATATTTCTAAATACATACATATTATAGACAAATTACACCCAGATACAGGACAAATGATCATCACACAAAGATCTGTCCTGGGAGGGAATCGAACCCACGACCTCCGGTTTAGCAGTCAGGGTCACTAACTAGGATTCTCTTGGGCACCCTGAATGACGCAACCGGTCGAAATGCTTCACCTGCTTTGCTGCCTGTCTGTTTATATTCTATTAACTGCATGGTTTCCTTTAAAAACACACATCCATTACAGTTAATATCACATGGCTCCTATGATTACCTACAACACTTTTGTACGTTTGCAATGTTTAAAGAAGTTCCCGGAGAAATAAATTATCAAATTGGACCATTATATGCCTTAATTTTCTACAATTAATTTGGAGTCAGTGCAATAATATGTCGTCTTCTTCGCAAAATACGCGCTTAGTCGTGGAGTTGCGGAAACCAGCCCGAGTTACATACATACATACATACATGTCGTCTTCTTCCACACTGTGGAATTTGTTATTTACACAATTGNGTCTTCTTCCACACTGTGGAATTTGTTATTTACACAATTGAAAAAAAAAATACAAAACTTTATGAATTTGAAAAACACCTTTTTACCACAAATAATCTAAGACATTTACATCAACTGTTGATGAGTTTGTGAGTATTGTAATTTCTCAATGAAGGGAACCTTTTGTACCTTGGACATAGTTTTACCTCGGACAGTTGTCAATATTTAAATATTCCCGCGCTTTATTAAGATATTGTTTATGCAATTTTTAAAATTATCTATGGCCATCGAAATGAAGTTAGTAACGAAACTCAAGAGTAGCGTGTGTGTTGAGAAATCCATGCAAATATAAATTTTGATACAAAAAGTGAGTATTTTGAACTTAACATCAAGTTTGTTTGTATATTGTCTATATATATTTATATACATATATCATGTGATTATACTATATAAATAAGGTTAAAGTTACGTTAATTAGCTACCGGATAATGGTGTCGTTTCAACGTTAAGTCGATTCCAAGTGTGTTTACGAAGCTTGCTTATCAAAAGAGTCGCCTTGTTGTACCTTGGACACTGGACACACTTTGTACCTTGGACAGTGTCCAAAGTACAATAGATTGGTAGAAAGTGTTTTACGTTATTTATGATACGTTTACCTACTATTTGTTACGTTTCTTGTTGTTGATTATTTACATTGTAAGTGAAGTATTTAATTAAATAATCGATCTCAAGGAGGATCCCCATTACATAAAGGTAAAAATAATATATGGCATGTGCTAAGCTTATTAATTTACTTTCCTTTAGTTTTCCATATGTTATTACTTCCTAGAAAATTATCCTTATTAGCGACACTTTAGGATGGTGTAATAATACAGGATGCGTTTTTTTTTCCAAAACTAGCCGGTTGTATTCCTGACTAGGAAAACCGATTTAAAAAAAAATCCAGTAATGCAGTTTTAATTTTCATCAAAATCGGGCTCGAGACTCCTTTCAGTGTTTTTCGATATTCCTTATAGTATCGGATTTGACCAGCCACGTTCGCTTTAAAAATTCAACCTGTATAGTAAACATGGCTGTTAATTCAAATAAACAAATAAATAATGATTATAATGTGTTTTCTTGCCCAATCTATGGTGTGTTCAAGGTAAAACAGCGAATGTCAGAGGTAATGAAAAGTGTCCATGGTACAACACTCGGGAGTGTTGTACCATGGACAATTTTCCCTTTTTTTTCGTCAGCCTATCCCATCAAAATGAATAAAAAAATCACTTAATTTCCAATTGTGTACTTGAATAATGTTAATTGTATAATTGCCTAAAATAATGTTGAATTGAAATAAATAAATGAATTGTTTTTGACTTTGCCATATTAAGCAATTTTTAGGTTTTCGAAATTTTTTCTAAAAATCACAGTGTTGTAAAAAACTGAAATTACTAAGCATGTGAGTTTTATCAGTCATATATCGGTATCGGATCATTCAGTTCCCTTCAAAATGGTTGAGCTGAATAATAATAATAATAATAATTTATTGGACCAAAAATGTTGTACAATCAAACACTTACGAACAACTATTATGCAACAAGAACAAATACATATTAGAGAGTAACAATCGTGTCAGTAGTATTTGCATTGAATTCTGGTACCCAAGAAAAGATTTAACTTGTGTTATGGGTACCAGGACTCTCTCTCTCTCTCATGAATGTTGCTGATGCACGCGTCATGTTCGTGAACGGGCGCCGTCAGTGGAGACTGGTCATCCCTTAGTTGCCACTGCCTCATTTTAATATTTAATACTATAAATTGTATTTTTCTTTCTTTACATTATTCTCATATATAGACAGCAAGCAACAAGGTTAATGAAACCAGGATTTTTGTTAATATAAAATGATTTATTTACTTTGACTTTGACTTTGACATAAATATATGTTTGTTTGCAATTTTCCAGCAACACATGCGTCTTGCCAAAGCCGTCTTCTGACAACTACCGAGTGGTCATTTCAACGCTGACAGGATTAGACGATAACAAGTTTGAACTGGTATCATATTACAGATATTTAATTGTGGTCAGTATTAGTACGTAATAAATAGTATTAATCCTTTATTTCAGGCAACTAAGGCCCATAATAAACAATACATACCGTAAAACGGGGTGGATAGAAATGCAGGGGTGAATAAAAACGAAGCTTTTATCGGGATTTTCACATAAATACCTTAATAATTGTTTCACACAAAGCGTCCATTTAAATATAAAACAGGTGTAAAAAAATTGGAGTTCTTCATTGCTGCAAACAATATTTAAATAACTTGAAAAATCTAATCAAAGTTATTCGCCCCATCATTTCTATCCGCCCCGTTTTACCCGGTACATAAGTATACAAACAATAACTATAAACTAATACATATTTAATACAACAAACTTAAAAGCCGGCCAAGTGCGTGTCGGACCACGCACAGTGTAGGGTTCCGTAGTTACCCGTCTCCTAAACAATGTCAGAAAAATAGTAAAATGTACTATAATTAGATTACGAAGTTACAAATGCACTTGGTTATATGTGATTTTCTATGGAATTATTAGGACTTTTTTACTTACCCAGTTCCATTTTTTAAGTTGGTCATGTATTACTGGTTAACTTGTAAAGCCTACTAAGCTGTGATAGTTTTCCTGTTAAATTCATTAGATTATACCTGTATAATTTAAGAAAAAATAAACAAAAATGAAAAAACCGCTTAGCTGGTAGAGGGAGCACTTGGGGAAACTTGACTCAAACAAAAATTAGCACTTTAAAGCTTAATATTTCGCCAACGGATCCTTGGATGGAAAAATAGTTTTTCAAAACCGCAATACTTTTAAACGCCCTATCCAACGACACCTCAAACCATTGGGGTAGACGATTAAAAAAATTATCGCCAATTCACATGTAGAGGAGCCACCCTAAAAAAAATGTATTTTAGGATTTTATTTTACCACTTTGTCGGCATGATTAATATGTATACCCATACCAAATTCCAACTTTCTAGCGCAGTTTCAGTGTAATTACCCTATGTGGTACACGTAGCACGGTCCTGCTAAGTCCATTTTTGTGGCACACGAACTCAGCGTACCTCTATGCCATAAAGGTAGCCCATAGAGTCATTAGTTCGGGCGTTAATGTTGAATTAACTAAACTAACAAAACTGTACTAATAGATGATTTTCTTTACTTTCCAGCTGGGCCAGTACATGCTACAACACGACTACTGCAACGGGTATGAACTAGTTGGTGACAGCAGGAATGTCACAATGGGAACAGTGAAAAAACTGAACCCAATCACCATACACAAGGCACTTACTTTGATCGTTGTAAGTATCTATTTATGTACTATTTCTAGCAAGTTGTACTGATTCAAATTCAAGTAGCCAGCAAAATTTCGAAAGGCAAAATCAAAATCAAAAGTCAATATTCAAATTAGGCTGAGTGCCAGCACTTTTTGAACGTCAAAGTTCTACATAAAGACAGTCCCCCAAAACGCCCGCCCGTCACCACTTCCTAGTGTTTTAGCTGTGGCTGTGGAGGCGTGGTGGATCTCGAGAAAATAAATGTAATTAAATCTTAACTCCAATTAACAATAGCTGACTACGGGGCCAGCGGTCGGGGATAGTAGCGTTAACTACAATTATAGGTAAGTTTATTAAAAAAAGATCTCGACCGATACTGCCAAACTATGTTGTACTTTCAAGAAATCCTAAAGTATCCATCCTTCTTAAGGGTTTCCTATAATTCCTCCAACATCTTTTGCACGTGCTCTGCGAAGGTGAAAAGCAAGAAATATTATCACAAGGCAACTGACAAACTCAATTGATTGCTACAAGTAGAAAAAAAGGATAAACTGCATTTTAATTGTCACCTAGAGCACCAGTATTTTACATACAGTGATTGCGTCTCAAAACTCCATAACCCAGACTTACTACCAATGTTGTTTTTTTTTTTTTGTACAATACACAAAAAAAAATCTCTACGTTTGTGTTTGTTTGCCAAAAAATGGGACTATGGGAATGAGAGAACAAAGAGTGCATCTGTGCCTGCGCAAATGCTTGTGCACTATAATATCTCGTGACTCCGTGACAAGTTCTCTGACCATTTATAACATTTTAACTCTTTTTTCTTTTCAGGAAGCCTTAGGCCAAAGAATGAAGAAGATCCATCTGATAAGTGGTTCAAAATTCTTCGACACGATTCTCCTGGTCTTCAAGCAAGCTCTGAGCGCGAAACTGGCTCAAAGATTAGTTGTACACAACAGTGTCGAGTCGTTGTATGACCATATACCTAAAGAGAATCTCCCGAAAGACTTTGGCGGTAACGAGAAATCTATAAAGGAGTTAACTGGTGAGATATTTAAGTATTTGTTGAATGGGGGCTCAAAATCCAAAAAAAAAACTTATTTCTGGGATTTTTAGATTTTTTGTGATCATTTTTTTTTTAACTTGTGAGCCTAGCCTAATTTGTCCTCCCATTTCCTTGTCTATTTATTGCCTTTGCGATCACTGGCCAAGTTTAACGAGCAAATTGAATTACGCCGAAAAAAAAAAATTGCCTTTATGAATACGTTAGGCGATGTTGCGCGAGCGCAGTATGTATGTCGCACCTTTAAAGTAAAACCGCTACTAAACGAAATTATGAAATTTTATAAGGGAGCCATTGGCATTGATTCCTCAATTCATGAAAATTTTCGTTTAGTAACGGTTTTACTTTAAAGGTGCGATGTGTATTGTGTATTGACGATCTCAAATGCTGTGTAAAGGCGCTGTTGCAGTTCATGAATACGGTCTTGTGAGATTCCATCATTGATTTTTATTTATTCGATGAGATCAACAAATTTAATTTAAAGGTTGTGTGTAAAAGATTACCCTGTACGAAAAGAAAACAAGACAAATTCAATAAACATAATATTAATTATTTATATTAACTTTATTGTACACCTAGATAAAACTTAATTATAAATAATGGTACATGGTTCAGATGAAATTTCTACTTCCAAAGTGCCTGAAGTTTTTACACAAGCAATCTGTAAACTCATCGCATTATTATTTTTTCCCAGAAATGGACTTCAAAGAAGTTAGCACCGATGAACACAGAGCCAGTGTAAAGAACATGGAGAACGCTTCAACAGATGAATCCTGTAGGCTGTCCTGCAAATTCAATGAGGATTACTCAGGCATGCCTGGATCTTTTAAGACTTTATGCGTAGATTAGCTACTTTTTGTTTTTTTCAGCATTGCAATATCGGTTATTGACGTACCAACACTTAAAGAATATATTATATATCTTAATTAGCTTTTGCCCGCGACTTCGTACGCGCATATCCCGTTACTCTCCGTTCCCGTTCTCGTATAGTCTATAGCCTTCCTCATGAATGTGGCTCATCATATCATATAATTTCCCAAATCCGACTGGTATTTTTAGAGATTAACGCGTTCAAACAAACTGTTCAGCTTGATTATATTAGTTTCCATTAGAAACAATGAAATAAAACCATCCTGAAGACAACTATCCTGATCGTCGACATTTTTAGTTATAAATTACAACTAATCTACACTACGAGGAAACATTTTTATTTTTGTGTGTGTGTATGTTTGTAATGAATAAACTCAAAAACTGCTGGACCGATTTGAAAAATTCTTGCAGCAATGGATAGCTACATTATCAGCGAGTAACATAGGCTCTATTTTATCCCCGTACTCTCCCGAGGACGGGAACTATGCGGGTGAAACCGCGTGACGTCCGCTAGTTTATAAATAAAATTACGCCAATCAGGAAAAGTACGAGCATAGTACTACAACTAGTACTGAACTCGTGCCAGGGTTGCGGAATTTGTTCGATAGAGTCACCGCGGCCCTGGAACGCAAAGGGCTTTGAAAGGAACACGGATGGGTTTTAGTCAGTAAGAGTCTGACACGCCCTTCCGCTCCACCCAGAGCGGATTCATTTGATGATTTCCCATCCCAAAAAAAAAAAAGAAAAAAAAGTACTGTACTCGTAGTTTAATACGTAGTTCGAATTATGTTCTATTAAGTGATTCAGGTTCTTATGAAGAGATATCAACAATACGTAATAACTGTTATTGCGATGCTAAAACAAAACAACGATAATTTTGGTAGGGGACATGACAATGGAAAATGGCTTCATAAACTTGAATTAAATTGTAAATAAAGAAAATCTGAATAATAACTTATTTTTTATGTGCTCTGTGGTTCAAGGTTAAAGCAAAGGGTTTAAAGGAATATTTATTTGTAGCAACTATTCTTTGACAGTCGTAATAGTGGTTGAAAAATGTCAGGGCCCGATATAACTTTGATTTATGTAATGCATTTTTATAAATGTGAATATTATAAGTTATTTATGTAAATATTGTAAAGGTTAACAGAATTTGCTTTTTATTTGAATAAACATTTGGAGTTTGACAAGAGGAAAAAGTGTAACTAAGTTTTAAAAACATGTTGTTTTATTTACCCTATCCATATCCTTCAACTAATTTAAATCTTTCTGAAGGTGATGATAGTTATTATAAATGAACTTGGATCACCTTGAAAATACAAAAATAAAATCAGTTGTTCCCTATTTAAGTCAGAGATAGAGAGATTTTGCACGTTCTGTCCAAAACTTAAAATGGCTCTCTCTCTTAACTCTTTTTGCGAGTTTCTACAAAATACTGTGAGGAGCAAAACCTATACGACCTTAATTGTACTGAACAGCTATTTTTTTACTTTGTACTTATGAGTGGGTACTTTTGCACACTGTATGGTGTCGGACGTAAAAGAATAGCATCGTCCCATCACTTCCCGTGGGTGTCGTAAGAGGCGACTAAGGGACTCACCAGAGTATGAGCAGCAGCATTCTCTGTGCGTTGCCACAGCTACACTGCGATCACCAACCCGCCTGCCAAGCGTGGCGATTATGGCACCCCCTTTGGGGGAGGCCTATGTCCAGCAGTGGACGTCTTTCGGCTGATATGATGATGATGATAACTTTCACACACTGAAAAGAGAAGCTCGTGCTAATATAATAATAGCCGCATGGGTCGATCTTCAAAGTTGAGCAACGCTTGCCAAGGTCAGTCTGTGGATGGGTGACCACCTTAACATACCGAGACTCCTTCGTGCCTCAAAAAGCACGATAAGCCGTTGGTCCCGGCTGTCATTTAAACATTTATTTGTCACAGGCCAGAATTTCTGACACCAGTATTGCCAAGAAGTACTGTGTTACCCAGTTAATGGGCTGTCGAGGTCTGGTAAGCAGCCGCGTCACGTATTTTAATACTGGTATTCAGCAGAATCCGATTTGACTGGAAGCCGACCCCAATATAGTTGGGAAAAGGCTAGGCAGATGTCCTTTCACACTCTGAAAAATTGCCAATGAATCAGAAGTTACCCTTTATAATAGTTATTAATGATACTAGTGCGGTAAGTTGGTTTTTACAAACAAGTAGACAAATGTAAGTCCGAGACAAAGTCGAGGGCTTACCAGCTTACCATAGTCACGAGTTTGTAAAAACCAATTTCCACACGTGTGTCATAGGTTTTTCAACACATTTGCGAGAAAACAGTACAATTAAATAGGTACCAAAGGCAATAAACTTTTTGTTTTTAAATATCAGTCGGAAAGTCGCAACAATGTTTGACGTTCCATAGGAAAATAGCGCGAATTTGCAAATGGCGCCACGTGCGCATTGTGAAAGTTAGAACTCCATCTTTTGTCTCATTTTCTTTTTAGTATTAAAGTGAGACAAACGTATTGAGCAAAAGTGCTTCCAAGGAGGTTCGATCATTCAGCTTATTTATTTTAGTAATGTAAAACTCCTTGGTGATTTATTTTTTATTTTTATGGATATTAAAAAAAAAACCGTAAAGGATACGCACGGCGCTATTCAACGAGGAGTGCGGTAAAATAGGTACTTCGATAAGAGTACCTATTTTACTGCACGTTCCATTGTATGGTGTGTAATTTTTAAATTTCGACATTCGGCGCCCGTACGTTGTACCGAGTGGACGAGTGTCGGTTGTCCTCGGAATTTTTGCTTTCGAATTTTGTGATTGGCTGGGATAAGTGATTGTGAATTCCTTGTCACACTTGGCTGTTTCTTACCGGTAGTCTACGCCCACTGGGCAGTCCTAGAGTGAGATACAATCAATTTTGTCACCTACTTTAAAACCT
>NDFZ01004478.1:9903-26517 GCA_002192655.3 Mamestra configurata
CCGTGTCGGACTGGCCATACATTCGAGGTGACGTTTGCCAGCCGGGCCCTAGCCTACGCTGGCCTCCAAGATTCTGGGGCTTACCTTAACTTAAGGAGGCAACGGAAAGGGAGAGGGATATTTCGAGTGCTCTCCCGGCCCCCAGCAGGTGCACCAGGCGGAGGGCAGATAATGCTCGCTTCCGGCCCCCCTAAATGGGTTCAAGGACCACGAACTCGGGGTCGTCCGCCGCCCCTCATCATATAGGACCCAAGGTGGTGGCGCGTATTGTTCCACTCTTAGGCGTCGCGGGGGTAGCTAAACACCTCACTCCACCAGCTTGACCATGGGGCCCACAAAGCCGGCCCGCACTATTCGGAGGCTGCGTTTTAAGGACTCCCGTAACCCGCGGTGCAAGTGTGCGAGCACCCTAGGGTTTATACAAAACTTCAAGCCGTTAACAAAAAAGATGGCTTGTATCTACCAGAACTAGAACAACATACGTCTGTGGCTTAAAATTGTCACATGTGTTAAACTTATAACGGATGTTCTCCATGTTTCGGTAAAGCAAAGTGCTTGCAAGCGTATCTCAAACAGTAACAAGCTTAAGCCAAACTATATAAACTTTTTTGACCAGTTTTTGCATTAAGTCGTGATTCCAGTTCTCTTAGTCGATATTCAATTATGCCACGACGCTGATGGGTGGTCTCTAAAACGTGTTTGAATTATCTGTACTAATACAGAATGATTGTCTATGGTGCTCGTAAACGTAATGGACGTTCAGACGCAGCTCAAAGCAAACTTTGACTTTGTTGAATTTATCGTTATCTAAACTAGGTATTGCTTGGTGATATTTTTTACATCCTAGTGATACTTGAAAATAAGCATGTTAATAACCTGATATTATTAAGGCTCATCGCTCTGACGTTTGCATTCGTCAACATAATTTAGGTTATCCTATTAAAAGCAACAATAAACCTTTTTCGTTATTCTAGTGACGGTATTGGCAAAATGGAAGCTGTAAAAGAGCCTCCTCTTCATAATGTTCCCGCGGATGTCATGAAAATACCGATTGTATTTGATGAAAAAGACGAAAACGCCGTGGCTTCGGTAGCAACGGATGTATGTCACAAATCAAACGGTGTCGCGGTTTCGGAATCGGCAGAAGTAGCTGCAGTAGAGAGTAACACTGCACCCAGCGAAGATAGTAAATGTGAAATTGAAACATCGGCGGAGGTGAAGAACGAGGCACCAGAAAGTGTTGAAGAGTCGGCGGTATCTGCCGTGTCTGAAATTGATAACACAACAGATCTTATTGTTAGCGTGTGCGTAGCCGAACAAAACAAAGATCCCGCTGATGATCACTCCCCCATTATTACAGAGTCGGCAAAAGACGAAGTTGAGGATTTAGAGTTAAACAGCAGTACAGAAGAAACCCAATTAGAAGAAACCACCATTGAAGAAGACAACATTATTGAACCGCTCTCTGAAAGAGTCACTTTTCAGACTGAGATTTTTATTGAAACAAATGATAATGAGGGGACACAGACTACCACAGAAGAGACAATTATTGATGTTAATGATTCCAATAATTTACTTAGTGGACTTGGTCAAAATATTGAATTAACTGAGGCTTTACGCTCATCTGATGTTGCTGGTAGTGCAGAAAACAATAATTGTGCTGTAAGACAGGAAGTTTTCAATAAAGAGGAACTATTGGACATCTTGGAGGGGAATGATGAGGGACAGCCTGAAACCACAGTTAAACCAGAATTTCACAAAAGTTTTAATTCCAAAAAGTTTCTAGAGACACAAATAGCTTTAGATCAGCTTTCAAGATTGAAAAGAACCCCACAAAAACGCAGTGTTGATCGACTTTCTAGAATAAAAAAGAGTGATAAAGTAGAAAAAAGTGGAAAAGACAAAATTAGTAAAGCTAAAAGTGACAAAATAGTAAAAAGTGATAAAGCAGAAAAAGTTGTCAAACAAATTCATTCACCAGATCAAAATGAATCAACAGAAGGTAAACCCAAGGAAAATATAGTTAATGTTCTGGTTCAAGAGTGGGATGATGAAGAAGCCTCTGAAGCTGATAAGTCCAACAAATTGCAGGAGAATGAACCCTCCGTAGAAAGTATTGAAAAAGTTAAGCCACAAGAAAGTGTTACTAAAGAAGAAGAGGAAGCATCTGCCAGGACTTCTATTGATTCATCAAGTGATGGGAAAACTCCAGCTTTAAATAAGAGCAGTGATGAAGGCCAACCACAACGGAGACTTGGTAGAGTTATAAAGAAAAAAGTTATATTCGACCCAGATAATCCTGACACTTTTACAACAAAAACTAAAACTGTTGTCAGAAGCAAAGAACCGGAGGAAGATAGAACTCCACCTAAAAAAATCAAGACTGAGCAAACTCTCCAGATGGTTGGCAAAACATCTTTGACAAAAAAGTTGCAGTGGAAAAAGCCTTCTCCTAAAAACTGCAAACAGAATAAGCGGTTAACTGAGGTTGATAAATTACTGATGGATGAAGGAGCTGTTAATATGATATACCAGTTAACCCCTGAGGCACCAAAAGGTAAAAAGAACATGAAAACCAAAGCAGAATTTATTAAAAAATTACAGAGCTCTACGCCTGACTCAAAAGAAATGAAATTTCGAGAAAGGAAAAAGGAATCAAAGTATGAAGAAGGAGAGGCTAAAAAAATCCTCGGGGGCAAGCACAGGTCCTCTCTGAGTAGTTCAGTCAAATCACCATCAGTTTGTGAAGACTTTGAGGCACACAGTGCTGATGATTCTATTATATATAGACGGCACTCATCAAGCTCTTACTCAAGCTCGTGTATGAGTCCCCGACGGTTGAGTGATGTGGAGACAAGCAATCAGGGTGGCTCAGGTAAGGTACAAGCTGCTCAAAGTGATGTTCAGAACCAGCCCGGTACTATTATTGGTAATCGCCCGATAGCTGACATGTTCATGTCAGACCACATAGATGCTGCCAAGACAGACATTATAAATAAAGATGATTGCATGTCTATAAAAGAGAAACTAAATTCTAAGTTAAATCTTGCCTTAAACAAGAGGAAGCGTGACAATTTCAAACCTGAAAAACCATCAAAGCTGAAAAAAGTTATGAAAACTGGTGAAAACACAGCTGTAAATAGTGAAGATTTTAAATACTTGTCTATCAACTTTGATCAAAGATTAGCTGTAATACGTGTTCAGAAACCTGGGTCCAACTGTAATATTGAGGTAAGTTAACAGTATCACCTCCATGTAAATTGTAAGACTAAACGCTACACCTACTTCTTTTTTGAATATGAAAATAAATAAAGCAATTTTATTTATCCTTCACAGATAATAAAAGAGTTAGAAAAAGCATTACAATTGATTGAATCAAGGAAAGACATATCAGTGACCCTGTTAGCATCTGAATGTGGCACTACATATTCAGATTTAGACTTAAGACCTTTATTGAATGAAAATATGGACAAATCAACAAATTTTGCTTATGAAATGGCAGAATCTATTAGGTAAGTTATTATGTATTGTTTCTTTAGTAAATCTTTTTAATTTTCTGCATCTGAGATAACTGGTCAGAGAAAATATCTAATTTACACTCTAAACATTAGTACATAATTTATTGTATTTCACAAAATGTTCCATAATATTTCAACAAGACTAAAAGGTAAATCACTTTATTCAAATGCATTTTGTTTATAGCTATGTTGTAAAGGATCTAGCCCTATAGATAAGAAAGGTTTAAATAACTGATACAGATGTACAGTTCACACATAGTAGTGGAAGTCAATTTCTATATGAAACCTTGTTAATCAACTAATAACTCTGATCATTCTTTTAGTTATAGCAGACTGTCTGCTCAGTTAATATTACCACACTATTTTAATATTGTTCTTGACACAACCCCTCTAATCTCCATTCAAGCCAAAGTTTCAAAATTAAATCTCTAATCATTTACAGGTCCCTTTTACAAGCAGTGGAACAACATAGCAAGCTTTTATGCGCGGGAATGAGTGGCCGATGTTCTGGCATTGGCCTGGCGCTGATTGGCCTCAGCGACGTAGCACTGGCCTCCGAACGAGCCAGCTTTGCCATCAGCCCCAAGTCACATGTATCGGTTGCACCAATAGAGCCTGGAGTATCAGCATTCACTACATACAGACTTCTGTCTCAACCTTTAGTAAGTCCTGACATTTTTTCTAGTTGTTTTTTAAGACATAAAGTGTATCTTTTTTGTAGAAAAAGTAATTTGGGGAGTTGCTTTGAATAAATGAACACTTCAAATTAAATTTCCATTCTACTTTAATAAAACTTAACACTTCTTGTTGCAGTTAAACGACTTGATCGTTTTTGGGCGTCGATTGACCGCGTCTGAAGCCTTGAAAGGTGGTTTGGTGAGCCGCACACTATGGCCTGATAACTTCAACGAACAAGTCCACACTATCGCTAAAGATATTGCTGCTCAACCTGCTCAAGTAAGTTAATAGTCTTCATAGCTGTAGTCATCTTCTATGCGTTGGCAGTAAGCTTTCCACCCCCTCCCGGCGTAAAGCAGTTCCGAGATGTGTGTGTGAGTTATCCCTCCGTTGTGCACACATATGTGGTGTCTAGGGCACAGACAAGACTGGTAGAGAGCGTTTAAATCGTAGTTGACGTTTCCACAAAACTCGCCGGTCTTGCACAGTGCAAGTGAGGAACATCGATATGTATGATTGGTGTCCTCACTAGAAATCAACTTCCAATAGTTGGGGTTCCTACAGCGACAACTAAACGTTATGTTTGGTGGGACCAGCTGCTTATTGACGTGATGCATTTCTTCCAGCTCATCTGGATTCATACGTTGGTAGGTCGTGACAACGTTGAGGGCCGTGTCGTTCAAAGCACATTCTGGCCAGTCAGTGATAGGGTGGCAGAACTGAAAGAAAATTTTATTTTAAAACTAAAATCATGTTCCAATGGTATTGAAGCAACTACGCGCGAAATTCCGTCCATACACCCTGCAGGCCTACACGCTAGGCAGTCTAGCGGCTCAGAAAAATTGTCGCAAATAGTATTAAAGGAGCGGCAATATTTACCTGTAAATAAGCTCGATTGTTCAGTTCAACGAGACTGTCGTTGTTCGTGCGGGTGTCGCAGCGCACGCGGCGCGCGCAGCGGCACAGCCGGACGAGCGCAGGCGCGCGCCAGTACCGCAGTATGAGCGCAGAACACGCCTGGCGCGGATTGCATGACGGCAGGCTACGCTCACTCTCCTCCTAATAAATGGATATTATCAGTGGCTTTAGTGCGAGTTTTTTAACGTTCTCAGTTGCGTTAACGTAAACGTTCAAATAAATGTCAAATTTTATGAAAAAAAAAAGGTTTTCCGTTATTGTCACTAGACGGCGCTTATTCAGTTTCAAATTGACGTTTTCGTTAACGCGATCGAGAACGTTAAAAAACTCACACTAAGGCCACTGTTCTCGACAATGACGTGCGTGTCATGGCCAATTGGCCATACTGAACCAAAAGAAGCTAAAGGGTTGTTGATCAAAACCTCTTCAACTGCAAGTCTGATCTTTATTATGGGTGTGCTTACTGCTAACCCGGAATAAAGGTCAGACTTAGTAATGGTAGACGTATTTACATGTATAAGGTAGTCCTTCAAAATTATAGGGAGAGATATCAGACCTCGGTTTGGAAAATGTGGTCACCAAAAAACTCCTTTTCAAAGTTTATGTAGATTATTTAAATACTTACGAGGCCATAATAGTACAAAACAGGCTCGTCGTTGTCGTCGCTGGGCTCGACACAAGTACACAGCACTAATAACAATAGTATGTTGAGCCACATAGTAATTACTACTGTAATGCATACTAAACTCTCATAACTAAGATTCTTAATAGGTCGCAACCCATATCGATAAGATAACCTTGTAACGAGATATTAACTAGAGTGGATTTGTTATGACTAACTGAATTTAGTATTGTAGTATCGAGTAAACTACGGCTATTTAATACAAAAAAGGTTTCTACATTCAAACATACTTGCAATCAAAATGCCTCCGTATCAAAAAGTTCTATAAAGGTACAATTCCGTGCATCGATGCACGGAAAATTGTACCTTTAGCAAATGGACCTATTAGCAGAACGTCCTATTGTCAAAGTACAGTTATGCTGAAAAAATACTATTTGTTTTTCGTCATGGCTCTTTATTTAGTTTATTTCAAACGAAACGGAGTTTACAATCTCGTGTTCCAAGTACAGAGGCCTACTTACGGAGACTGTGGTAGAAGCAGAAGTTCGGAGATGGGCTGAAATCTAGAGCGGCCAAGATTCACAAACTATCAGGACACCAGAAATAATGAATAAGTATTTCCGGAGTGTAAACTTGAGCGGTAAAGATTTACAAACTACCAGGAGACCAGAATCATGAATAAGAATTTCCAGATGGAGCCGCTAGCAAGATAATATTTTTTTTGAATTTCACTCTGAACCCAATTCTAAAGAAATCTACGCAGACGAAGTCGAGGGCAGAAGCTAGTAGTGAACAACTTCCATATTATATTAATTGATCGCCAAAAAAACATCTATATATAAAATCGGTATTTAATTGTAAAATTTTAAATTTATATTTGTGTGGTATGACTGTACTTTTCCCATTATTGTTAGGACGTTTTGATACGAAGGCATCAAAATAATTATCATTTTCCTGCCGCACTTAATTCGGAGTCGGCGCAGCATTTCTTCTTCAATGTATCTCATCCCATGGCATAGATACTTGGAGTACATCTTTATTTTGTTTATTGATTTTTTCCACCTAAAGGCTTTGGGTACATGTCATTATGTTTTATTTACAGAATATTTGGCTAAAAAAGCAACTGCTGAACATGAAGAAGAGTGGGTCGGAGTCTACATTCCTGGCGCATTTGGAGAAGGAGCGAGATCTGCTTGTAGAGTACTGGACCTCAGTCGAAGGGCAGGACATCTTGCGTGCGGCGTACAACGCCTAAACTTTTACTATTATTTTACTGACGGTAAATGATAGTAATTTCAAAGTAACCTTTTTATTCATGTGTTGAATTTTAACTGTTGATAAAAAACCACTAACTGTTTATTGCAACAAAAAACATTTTGTCCATGAATAAAATAAAAAAAAACTATTTAAGAAAATATTTGCATATCCACGGTATTCTTTTGTCACAAGCCAGGGGAGATATATTCATAAATTATTATACAATGGCTGAACATTAAAGTGAACGACAAATTGTCAGACTGACATCAAAATTACTGTAAAAATATATTATGCGCCCTACAATCACATGGGGATTAGGTATTGTGTAAAGACTGCTATTAATGAGAGGGTATATAAGCAAAAGTGTGTATGCATACGAAGTTTAGAATGGTTTGATATGTTTTTGGCAGATTTAGATTCTTGGTGTTAATTATATTTTAGTCATAGAAAATTATGTTACGTTATAGATGAAATTGTTTATGTCCTTGTTTTAGATTTTTATCAGTTTAATACTTAAGTTTTAGCATAATTTTCTTTTTTCAGCCAAAGTTCTCATTTACGGCTTTATTTACAAACATTTTTGGTAAATTGTGTAACTTTCTTGAATACTGCGACAATACATTTTGTTACACATAGGCACAGTCTGAAACAGGAATATAAGAAATGTTAATAGGTAAAGCAGTAAATGTTATTTCATAATAAAAATGCGTCTGTCCTTGGTTATGTGTATTCCAGTTTGAACTTATGTAGTATTCTTCATTCCATTTTGGTATGGAACCTAAACAGAATATTTTAATAATATGTACATTCTTGTTTTAATTCAATATAATATTGTTGAAATCCTTCTATTACATGTATTCATATTAATATAAGTGAACCTAGCGGTAATTTATTTCTTTTTCGTTAAAATAAAGTGCCTTTTATGATATCGAAATCTAATATATATATTTTGATTAAAAACTAAAATGTACTATAAATATAAAATAATAATTAGAGTACTGACCATTTGAATGATTTTAAATACGATTATAATTGGTGCATAAGACATCACATGAATTGAAAGTTATGGCCACATCATTACACACCCCAGCTAGATGTGACATATTTGAGGAAAAGACCGATTATCGTACATAGTGATGAATAAACGTGGGCAGGTTACGTGCATGAGATGCACTAGAAGTGTTGCACTTTCACGACATAGTACAAACAATTTTAATTGTGTGGTAGGCGAATGTCGCGAATAGTATAAAACGTTATTCTAGCACTATTAGGTGTGTTAGTTTATAAAGATTACTTTGGATTGAAATGATAGATGTGTAAATACTTCGTGGTGAAAAGGGTTCGAAAACATATTAGTTATGTTAAAATAAAGATTGAAATATTATTATATCTCGATTAATTCGGTAAGATTGTTGATTCAAATGAAGTTAAAAATGTGTACATAATTGATTTAATGTTGACGGATTAAATGCTTTTTAATTGATGTGTCACCTTAAGTTTAATGATACGGTATAGGAAACGTTTCCACCATGTGTTATTTTATCGTAGTTAGTAAACGACCCATGTAGTTATGTTTAACCTGTCTTGCTGGTTCACTAATGTGCATCATTAACTTTGCAATATTCATAAACTGCTTTTAAGTATCATTAGCAAACCGCTTGAAATATTTAGATTTCCGTCACCATCTATTGCATTAAAATGTTGTTTGTGATGTCATCAATGTTTCGTCACCACATTAACTTTAACTTATTGTTAAAATTGCTCTTTCGTAAGGTTCGTATTTCTATATAATATTATACTACGAATAAATTTTCAAGTTCTTTGTAAATGTGTAATAGTTTGATAGAAACAACGGAAATATATACTGATATTCTTACAGTTGGAATATCGACACCTAACACTTCTGTTAAATCTGTATAAATGTATCATTTGGTTTTCCAAAGCATATTTTATTTCTACAATAAAATCAGGATAGAAGCATTCCTGGTTATTTTAATTATATTTTTTCAAAACCAAAACCTCTGTTTTCATTTGGAAAAATAACTTTGTTTGAAATAAATACTACATCCATATAGTAAAGATCATTTAATTTATGGGTTAAATAGTTTTAAGTCACAGAATTATGTCACATCAGAGCATGTGATTAGTGTAATTATATTATTAAGTACTGTAACATGTCTTTTTATTTCTTACGTTACTTCGTACCTCTCAAATAGACATCTCATTACCAGGCTACCTACGGTTATCAAATCCGTAAAACGATTATGTAGCTTCGTTTCCTTTAAACCCTTCAAGCAGAAATAGGAGCTCGGCACATGCTCAACTGAACATTAAGCATTGTAAAGAATGCCTAGGCAAAGTATAATAAATATGTAAATATTTTATTTCAGATCAAAGTATAAAATCCATATGTTGTTAGTAAAAGTCTTAACCGTATGTTAGTAAAAAAACACTATATACAACATTGAAACGCCTGACACCTACGCGTACATAGGATGCTGTGGGAGCTAGCACGTATTCTACCGAGAATAGAAGCGCACCGTTTCCGTATAATGGCATGAAAACCATCAACCCTGGCCTCGGTGAACAACCCGGAAGCGCTACAAAATCGTGGTAGACCCAACAGCATCCTGAATACATTGTTATACTGGACACGCAAGGCGTTGTATGTCTTCAGCGTATACCAGACCCACAGAATGCACGTGGAAAAAGACTGTCAGAATGCTCTGAAAAGGGGTATTTTGACTTGCGTCGTACAACGTACAAATCAGCATATTAGGTACCTTGGACAGACATCGCCCTGCGTTCCCTTTCCAGGTCATCATTCAGGTCTTGAGTGACCCAGGAACTTACATTTTGTGCCTGCCTTAAATACCAATTCACATTATTTGTATTGTACCCGAGTCCCTGAGTGACTGCGTAACTTTCACACACCTTAACAAGACGCCAGAGTGCGCTTATTGATCGAATCAGCAGCACCATGTCGTCAGCGTAACTTAATAATAGTATAAATAATATTTAATAACGTCTTAGCCATTCTAATGAATGTCTAGGTATTCTACAGATATGGACCGGTATCATGTTAAAAATTGATACAATCATCACGATTTGCTGTGCTGTTTTTCCAATAATATTGCTGCAGATAATTATCATTATATTTAATTTTGCTATGACATTTAATTTTATGGCTGCTCAATATCACATAACTTTGCTTAGGTATCAATTTAGTTACTTTTGCCGACCACTAACTGACAAATTTGGAACTGAACAAAACTTCTTTCATTAGCTGACCGTTTAATGTCCATGACTACCCCAGGGCCACCAATGCTAATCGCTTCCATATTTGGTAAATAATTAGTACTCAATTGATACTAATTAGTACTCGAACAACAGAATTGGTACCTTAGTAGTTTTCGAGAAAAACGACTTTGAAAGTGGTCACGCTCCGATCAGCAGGACCACCATGAGCACCGAAAAAGGGGGCATGCTACAGCTATTCTAAATATACAAATAATTAGTACCCTTATTATGTGATTCATTTCGTAAAAAAATCAGAACTGAAACATTTGTATTTACCGAGCAATCAACGATGATTACTTTCGCGCGCTCGTTAAGCAGGACCACGACTTTCAATGTCGATTCCAAGTTTGAGGAGCTTGTCGCTTTCCTCAAACCTACATAGAAAATTAGTACCCTGTTAGATAAAATTAGTACCCAAAATTAAAAAATAAAATTAGTACTCCAGTAGTTTACGAGATATACCATGCCACTGGTGGGGTGGCGGTAGTCACGGTGTTAAATTTTAATTTCAAGATTTCCCTATAAAAAACTCCGTGATTTTTCCCAAATTTATACAAGAATTAGTACTAATAAAGAAGTTATAGTGACCGAAAATTCAGAGACCACCTTCAGTCGATTTTCTTGAAAACTACTAAGGTACCAATTCTGTTGTTCGAGTACTAATTAGTACCAATTGAGTACTAATTATTTACCAAACATGGAAGTGAATGGCGTTGGTGGTCCTGCGGTAGTCGCGGACATGACCGTTTATTAGATATAATTATAGTGTGGTTGGAATGATTCTACTGTAGTAGAATCAATCCAACCACACACTATCTCGATTCCAACTTGTGCTCTTCGCTTGCAGAATGTAAAGGAACCTAACTCCTAGCGTATGTCATCTTTCCCTTTCTGTGCCCGAGTTCGCTCTTGGACTAATTTTATTGGTTCTGTTGGCCCCGAATACCCAGGCTACAATACTTCTTAGGTTTGGGTGAGCACAAATAAAACCAGATTATTTTATGATCGGTACACTTTACTAGTTATCACACTTTCTCTGCTACATTAGAAATAATGGGCTTAGGTCTAGATTTGAATAACAATTTTTTCTTGACAATAGCCTTGACTTTGTAGCTTGTTTTATCTTCTACAACTACTTTTTCGATGACTGCCATCGGTTGCTCAAGTTTTTGTTCTTTGCCATTGAGGATGTGGTGGCCGAGAACTAAAACTGGGTGTTTGTTTCTGTTGCTGTAATGCAGGTCACCAACTACCGTAGCGTCTGTTATCCCCTCCTTTTTCGTTTGAATGAGACCCTGAAGCTCCACTATCGCCCACTCTGGTACTCCGCCGTCAGTTTCATTTTTACTGAAAAAGATGGAAAGCCTCTATGAAAATCAGCTCGATAAATTAGAGCGGACGGGGAACTAAATAAAACAAAAATGGATTGGTGTAAGTGGAATTTATTGTCATAGTGAATGAGTAGCTTGGATTTCTTTTTAATGTAATGGCATCGAAGCTGTATGCAAATGTTGAATGTTGCTGCTGTATGAAAATCTGTCAAAGTTGCTATTGCTTAAATTCGTCTCACGACGGGTCATACTCATAATGCAATACTAGGCCGCATAATGTATCGTAGGACCGACAGCGGTGAATTAGTTGGCGACGTACTGGAGGTGTTAGTATCGGAACTTCTTGAAGAGCGGGTGTTTCTGCGCGTTGGCGTTGCGGCGGTGCTCGAAGTACAGCGCGTCGTCTGCGCCCGCGAGCGAGGCCAGCGCGCCCGGACGCCGCGCCACGCCCGCGCCTCCCACGCCTCCCTCGCGCTCCTCCTCGCACTCCGTCTCTGACGCCGCCAGCACCTGCACATATGCAATCTTGTAACCAACCCGCCCCGGCTTCACACGACTGGCGCAGCATATATGAGCATATCGAAATGATTTTTAGAACACCTTCAACAATCATCATCATATCTTAACCGTAATTCATTGCTGAAAACCGTATAAAACAGTTCGATAGTTTTTGAGTGTATCGCGTTCAGACAAACGCGGCGGAGGGACTTCGTCAAGAGCGTACCTAGGATTTCAGCTAGGGGGGTGGCAGCTCATACCTGTTTCGCAGTTTGTTGTGCTCCATGGCAAACGACTATTCACTGATACGTCGACGAGTTGGGGTGCGGGCAGGGCGTTCGATCTTGCCCATCCCGAATATTCCCAGTCGAGCAGCAGACGGTCCAGGCACCCCATGCCCCATGTCGAGCACCAGATGGCAATCGGGAATAAAATTCCCAGTTGCCATCGGGCGCGTGGGAAGTTATTGCCCCTCTTCAAATCGCTATAAGTACACTGCGACGTGGATCGCCTACCGGATTACGGGTTTACGACGGCTATTGCTACCCCTAGCTGGGTACGCCCTTGAACTTTGTTTTATTATATGAAGTGATGAAAGTGATAGTCTCTGTGGGTTGACCTGGTACGAACCAGCTTACTACCGTTATTAATCAAGAATTCATTTTGTTTGTGACTTCAGAAAACAAGTTAAAATACGAACCTGCTGAAGCAGCATGCCCTGCTCCTCTCGTGTGCCGTAAAATAAGTCCGGCTCCGTATCCATTCCTTTTAGTTCTGTGATGACCTGAAAACACGTACATTATTTATATGTAGCCTAAAAACTAAAAATCTTAACACCAGTGAACAAAGTGCTAAAGTATATGGATAAAGATGGATACAATTTATGGCCATCTACTTATACAAAGAAATAAAATTATCTGTTTGTAATATCAAAATAACAGCTCAATGCATAATTATGAAAGTATATACAATACCTATAACAAATACACAATTTTATAATTGTTAGTGTAATCCGTCTGTCTGTTTGTTATGGCTAATCTCCAGAACGGCTGAACCGATTTTGACGGGACTTTTACTTGCAGATGAGTGAGAAAAAGGATAAGGGTTCCATGCAAAAAAATAAAACCTGTCACAATACTATTCACGCGGGCACGGGAAGACAGAAGCAAGTTACTCCTATATTTTTAAAGTTGACATTTGTATGTATCTAACGCCTTCATAATTATTTCTTCAATGTTTTTGATGGGAACATCAGTTCACAATTATACAGGAGATACTATTAACCTTGTAACTGTATCCCTGGTTGACAAGAAACCGTTGTCGCTTGCGACTGTACGCCATTTCCAGGGTGTCTTGTGAAACCAGTGTGTAGAAGAATGCGTTGTACTCCTCCGCTAAGGCACCTTTCTTAGCTCTCAAGATACGACCTGTAATCATTATTTAAAATAGGTTAGCAAATGGTTCAATTCTCGTTCAAGATGTAATCTTCATAACATACTAGCTTTTGCCAGCGGCTTGGCCCGCATGAATGTCGGAGATTATCCCATACTCCTGGGGTATTCCAGATTATAAGCTACCTCTGTGCCAAATTTCATCCAGACTCGTTCAGCCGTTCCGGCGTAACAAACATCCATGCATCCATTCATTCAAACTATCGCATTTATTATGGTAGTAAGATAAAAGGATTTACCCAATCGTTGAGCTTCCTGTCGACGTGAACCACCATGAGAAGAAATTTGAATCAACACATTTGCTTCTGGCAAATCAAAACTGGTATCAGCCACTTTACTGACAAAAATCGTGTTCACTTTAGGGTTAAACTTGAAGTTCTGCAATATCTGAATCCTTTCGCTCTGTGACGTGGGTCCGTAGATGTATGGCTTGTTCATTTTGACGGCGTAGTGTCTAAGGGCGAACACGTTGTCTGAGAATACGATGGTCTTGTCGCCGCGTCGCTCGTGGTATCTCACTAGGAACTGACAGGCGCGGAACTTTGATGGATTCATTACGTACAGCAACATTTTCTTGTTAATTCTGAAAATAAGATTACCAAAATAAAACAGTGCTGAACGGGCTTTTCAATAATGAATCATTATGTCTGAACAGCGACTAGCCATTACGGAGCGGGGATATAATGCACAAGTTGTCTACAAATACAGCCGCATTCCCTCTTCCCTCACTCTCGTAGTTTGATGCAGCTATTAATGCGTAGCAACAGAAACGACCTGAGAGATGTTTTATGAGCTCTTTCAGTTTAAAAAACCAATAAAAATTCGTAACCCATCCTTTGCGGCAGTCGAGTAACTAAATCTGAAGTACCATCTTGCTGCTTAAAAAATATCCACGCACGTCACCTGCGCTCCGCATGTGAAGGCGATCACACGCATGTGCGCGAGGCCGTTGAGTGCACCGACATCACACCATGTATCTATTAATACTATTTTAATTTTACAACATAGGTAATTAGGTATATGATGCCTATTAGTATAAATGAAGAGTGTCGCTTACTTCTGTATGAGATATTCCCTGTAGAACTCGGGCGTCATGGGGCACCACACCTCGGCGCACTGCACGCGCGCGATGTACCCGTTGGCCTGCAGCTCCAGCCAGTTAGCCTCGTACAGCTTCGGCCCGATCAGGAAGTTCAGGTCGGCGATCTTGTCGTCCTCACGAAGAAGAGTCGCGGTTAAACCTACGACAAAGAGCTGGTGTGAGTCCAACACTTATTTTTAGGTACGGACATTGACATAAAAAAACCCCAAAATCGGCAATCATAATAGTACAAAGCCGCTTTAAGCTATCTTAAAGTTCAGCCGTCATTGCGACCGTTATATGCCGTAACCGCTGTCTCATGCTGCATACAAACCAAGCAAACCAATGAGAATCCCTTACTATACTCTATCCGTTTAGGTAGTTAACTAAAGGTAAACAATCTTGATGTCTTTTTACACAAATTCATATTAAACAAATAAACTACTTTTCAAACTTATGGTTCAATTGATTTAGTATTCGTTACTGTTGTATTTACTTTGGTTTTTACTTGCATTTTATTTTTAAACTGAGTTTTTAAGTAAAAAGTTACATAAAGATTGTTTACCTTTAGTTAACTACCTAAACGGATAGAGTATAGAAGCCTAAGCTTTAGATCGACACTACCTGTAGGAATCTCATGATAGCCTTTACCAATTATATTGGGGTCGGGTTCCAGTCTACCCGGATGCAGCTGAGTGCCAGTGTTTGACTTGGAGCGGCTGTTCTATCTGACCTCCACACTTCAGTAACTGGATAACACAATACCCCTCGGCAATACTGGTGTCAGATTTTGTCGCTTCTGACTATCCGTAACGACTGTCTCTAAAGATCTTTAACTGACAGCCGAGATGATGAGCTAACGTGCTTTGTGAGGCACGGAGGAGTCTCGGTATGTCACGGATGGTCACCCATTCACGGAGCGATTTTGGCAAGCAACCCTTAACTTCGAAGATCGACCCGTGTCGCTGTTAGTATTAAGCCTCGAGCTCCTCAACAGTAGGAATCTCACGATACGCGGTTTAAAAATGAAAGTCGTAACAAGAGACTTTCTTCCCTGATTGCTCACCCAGCTTGGCGTGCGAGTGCACGATGGTGAGCACCCTGCGGAACATCTTGGCGGGGATGGTGTGCACCTCGTCCAGCACCACGAGGCCCCACTCCTGCGCCTGCAGCCACTTCATGGTCTGCTCGGCCTCCCACGAGCGCCGCTGTCCGTGCGTGATCATGGAGTACGTCGTGATGAGGATGCCCGCGCCCATCGGCTTGTCTTTAGCTTCTGATGTGAATCTATAACAAGAAAAAATACAATTGTAGTCTTTTTGTTCTTCTTTAATTCCCTCTGCGACGTCTAGAGGGCAAGCGCCGTACAATTATTTACGTCAATTCTCTTGGCAATTTTTATTACTGAAAACTAGAACGTGATAATTCAAAATGTGTTGCTCTGTGCAAAATAAAGTTTTCGAAAATAAACATCTTTTCACTCGTAAAGTATTTTTTATTTGATATTTAGTACATTAGTTTATCTAGAACTAGCACTTCGTCCGCGCGGATGTAATAGGTACTAAACAAACTTCAACGCTCCCTCTACCCCCTTCTAATGGTAATTCTGTAGTCTCAGAATCAGCGCAACCATTCACCCCGTTCACCCCAAAATTGTTAGATCTGTTTCGCCTGTCCCATCAAGACCTGACAGAGTTCGGACCGGCGCAGCATGATCTACCGCTGCACCACTACCTCGCCCCGCGTCCGCACCTCCTGGGTCCCACGGCGCTGATCCAGCCACTGAGCAAGCCGCCTCGGGGGCCATGGAAAGTTATGGCCTCCGACTTGTTGAGGGCCACCTCCAGGCCCAGGCGTCTGATGCGGCTCACCAACTGTCAGACCGCCGCCGTAGCTGGCAACGCTGCTTCCTTGTGCGCGCCCCGAGAGCCGCGATCAGCGTGTCGTCCGCGTAACACAC
>NDFZ01004478.1:27182-42078 GCA_002192655.3 Mamestra configurata
ACTCAGTCGTATCCCATGTCCCACAGGAACGGTGCAAGAACCGAACCCTGTGGAACACCTCACGACATCTCGCGCCGGCCGCTGCCGTCGCGTCGCGCCCTGCCGGTCGAGTCTATAAACATGCCGTGATCACTTCACCCAAGCCTTCACTTCGACATGTTTACAGAATCGCCCCGATCACGTGGCGGAGGTACGGAGGCACCCAATGATAACGTAGCGCCTCCCTAATACAACTCCAGGGTATTTAAGGCATTGGATATAGTCAAGGACACCGCCCCTAGACACCGCTTCGTCCGCCAGGTCTCGCACCCGTATAATTGTATCTATGATGAAGCGCCCATGCCGAAAACGAAATAAAATAAAATAAAACGGAATTGGTTGTCGTCCAGGTCCGGTCCTTCTCTGTACAAGTGGCTGACGAGGCGGTTTTCGATTATCCGCTCGAACAGCTTGCCCACCTCAACAAACATCATTATAGGCCGGTACGCGGACGGGTAGTCCGCTGGGCGCCTCGCTATGCTGAGCAGGACCTACGAACTTGTCTTCCACTGAGTGGGAACAGGCCCTGCTTGAGGCACGCTAAATAGTCTCAGTCGGGACTCTAGAGTGAAAACAAGGGTGCGGCCGGGTACTCCGTCGGGCTCCGGGGCAATGGGTTTCCCCGGAGCTGCATCACGACCGCCTTCATCTACGATTCTGTCATCTAAGAGGCGCTTGCGCCAAGCTATTTTTCTGAGTCTGTCGCTGCAGATGAGGCCATCGACGGCGGCAGGTGTTCCGTTCTTGCAGGGAAAAGTGCCGCAGCTGAGGCTGGGCCCCAAACCATACAGTTAGGACGCCCCCACGGATCCCCGTCTAGGGTCGCCAGCAACTCTTCCCTGCTTCGCATCTTGGCCTCGGTCGATGGCCGCGATGTCCAGCTGAAGAGTCATCTTCGCCGCGCGATGCACCTCATACCACGCAGCTTCCTCNCCGTGCACACCGCCGTCACGCCCACCAGCGACTTGCACTATCAGTAATACCTGCAGATCATGCTGTCGTCCGCGGTGGACCAGCACTTGAACTGCTGCTTCCACTGCTCCACGGACACGCCGGAGTTGCACAGCACCAGCGCACGCTTGCGCACCGTGCACACCGCCGTCACGCCCACCAGCGACTTGCACTATCAGTAATACCTGCAGATCATGCTGTCGTCCGCGGTGGACCAGCACTTGAACTGCTGCTTCCACTGCTCCACGGACACGCCGGAGTTGCACAGCACCAGCGCACGCTTGCGCACCGTGCACACCGCCGTCACGCCCACCAGCGACTTGCACTATCAGTAATACCTGCAGATCATGCTGTCGTCCGCGGTGGACCAGCACTTGAACTGCTGCTTCCACTGCTCCACGGACACGCCGGAGTTGCACAGCACCAGCGCACGCTTGCGCACCGTGCACACCGCCGTCACGCCCACCAGCGACTTGCACTATCAGTAATACCTGCAGATCATGCTGTCGTCCGCGGTGGACCAGCACTTGAACTGCTGCTTCCACTGCTCCACGGACACGCCGGAGTTGCACAGCACCAGCGCACGCTTGCGCACCGTGCACACCGCCGTCACGCCCACCAGCGACTTGCACTATCAGTAATACCTGCAGATCATGCTGTCGTCCGCGGTGGACCAGCACTTGAACTGCTGCTTCCACTGCTCCACGGACACGCCGGAGTTGCACAGCACCAGCGCACGCTTGCGCACCGTGCACACCGCCGTCACGCCCACCAGCGACTTGCACTATCAGTAATACCTGCAGATCATGCTGTCGTCCGCGGTGGACCAGCACTTGAACTGCTGCTTCCACTGCTCCACGGACACGCCGGAGTTGCACAGCACCAGCGCACGCTTGCGCACCGTGCACACCGCCGTCACGCCCACCAGCGACTTGCACTATCAGTAATACCTGCAGATCATGCTGTCGTCCGCGGTGGACCAGCACTTGAACTGCTGCTTCCACTGCTCCACGGACACGCCGGAGTTGCACAGCACCAGCGCACGCTTGCGCACCGTGCACACCGCCGTCACGCCCACCAGCGACTTGCACTATCAGTAATACCTGCAGATCATGCTGTCGTCCGCGGTGGACCAGCACTTGAACTGCTGCTTCCACTGCTCCACGGACACGCCGGAGTTGCACAGCACCAGCGCACGCTTGCGCACCGTGCACACCGCCGTCACGCCCACCAGCGACTTGCACTATCAGTAATACCTGCAGATCATGCTGTCGTCCGCGGTGGACCAGCACTTGAACTGCTGCTTCCACTGCTCCACGGACACGCCGGAGTTGCACAGCACCAGCGCACGCTTGCGCACCGTGCACACCGCCGTCACGCCCACCAGCGACTTGCACTATCAGTAATACCTGCAGATCATGCTGTCGTCCGCGGTGGACCAGCACTTGAACTGCTGCTTCCACTGCTCCACGGACACGCCGGAGTTGCACAGCACCAGCGCACGCTTGCGCACCGTGCACACCGCCGTCACGCCCACCAGCGACTTGCACTATCAGTAATACCTGCAGATCATGCTGTCGTCCGCGGTGGACCAGCACTTGAACTGCTGCTTCCACTGCTCCACGGACACGCCGGAGTTGCACAGCACCAGCGCACGCTTGCGCACCGTGCACACCGCCGTCACGCCCACCAGCGACTTGCACTATCAGTAATACCTGCAGATCATGCTGTCGTCCGCGGTGGACCAGCACTTGAACTGCTGCTTCCACTGCTCCACGGACACGCCGGAGTTGCACAGCACCAGCGCACGCTTGCGCACCGTGCACACCGCCGTCACGCCCACCAGCGACTTGCACTATCAGTAATACCTGCAGATCATGCTGTCGTCCGCGGTGGACCAGCACTTGAACTGCTGCTTCCACTGCTCCACGGACACGCCGGAGTTGCACAGCACCAGCGCACGCTTGCGCACCGTGCACACCGCCGTCACGCCCACCAGCGACTTGCACTATCAGTAATACCTGCAGATCATGCTGTCGTCCGCGGTGGACCAGCACTTGAACTGCTGCTTCCACTGCTCCACGGACACGCCGGAGTTGCACAGCACCAGCGCACGCTTGCGCACCGTGCACACCGCCGTCACGCCCACCAGCGACTTGCACTATCAGTAATACCTGCAGATCATGCTGTCGTCCGCGGTGGACCAGCACTTGAACTGCTGCTTCCACTGCTCCACGGACACGCCGGAGTTGCACAGCACCAGCGCACGCTTGCGCACCGTGCACACCGCCGTCACGCCCACCAGCGACTTGCACTATCAGTAATACCTGCAGATCATGCTGTCGTCCGCGGTGGACCAGCACTTGAACTGCTGCTTCCACTGCTCCACGGACACGCCGGAGTTGCACAGCACCAGCGCACGCTTGCGCACCGTGCACACCGCCGTCACGCCCACCAGCGACTTGCCCGCGCCGCACGGGAGCACGATCACTCCCGAACTGTGGGATACGATATGAATATGGATAAATAAATTGACATGGCTTTTTATGGATTATTAGGCGAAACTTTACCGGTATCCAGTATAACAAACAATAAAAAAATTACACTCAAATTATGTGGCGATAGACGAAACCACTCAAGATACAATCAAACACCTAACTAAACTGCACGGACTAAACCTAAATCAAACTTCAACCTTAATTCCTTTGTATGTATTTTTTGTTTTCGAAATGGAAACTATTTTCTTTTGGCACTGATTTAAAGCGGCAGTTGAATATTGTAGAATTGGTAATTAAAAATTACAAAATGTATGTTTATAAGCAAGTTCAGCAGCCCTACTATGACGTGCCAATGCCATCCAATTCCGATGATGTAAACGGGATAGTGCTATTCGCTTTGTATACCTCCGTCTCCCTCTTAGAGCGGAATCATTATCGTTTTAAGACTTCATAGTAGGGCCCCTGCAGTAAAAACTGAGCAGTAAACTAAATAGAAATGATTCGTAATAGTTACTTATGATACTAGCGGTAAATTGGTTTTTAGAAACGAGTATGAGCCACGAGTTTTTTTTTTAACCAATTTCCGCACGCGTACCATACGTTTTTCAACACATTTGCGAGAAAACAGTAGGTAACAAACTTTTAGTTTTTAGATATCAGTCGGAAAGTCGCAACAATCTTTGACGTTCCTTATATGAAAATAGCGCGAATTTGCAAATGGCACCACGTGCGCGTGGTGAAAATTAAAACTACATTTTCGCCTCATTTTCTCTTTATTATTAAAATGAGACAAACGTATTGAGCAAAAGCGCTTCCAAGGAGGTTCGATCATTCAGCTTATTTTTTCTAGTCATGTGAAACTCCTTGGTGGAATTCTTATATTTTTTTAATGGTAATTTAAAAAAAACCGTGAAGAATACGCATGGCGCTATACACCGAGTGCGGTAAAATAGGTACTTAGATGAGAGTACCTATTTTACCGCACGTTCCAATGTATGGTGCGTAATTTTTAACTTTCGAACAGTTTACACAGTGAACAGTTTACATGTGTTGAAAAAAATATTTAAATGGGCCGTTATTAGTGGGCAGTTAAAAATCGGAATTAGTCGGTAAGAAATCTCTTTCTAAACAGTTTTTAAAAAAACTGGTCAAGTGCAAGTTGGACTGGCACACGAAGGGTTCCGTACTTTAAGAAAAACAAAAAACATGTTTCTTGTATGGGGGCCCCCTTTTATTCTTAATTTTATTTCATTTTTATTATTTATTGTTATAGCAGCAACAGAAATACATCATCTGTGAAAATTTCAACTGTCGGACAGTTAGTAATAGGGTCCCATTTTGGGTACAGAACCCTAAAAATGAGCTGGTAAAATGTATCCCTTGTTTATTTTAGAGTGTAAATCGCTCTGACCTCATGATTTAAAAATAGAATCACTCTGTGACACATGACGGTCTGATAAACAGCGCTCGCTTCGCTCGCAATTTATATGACACTCTTTAGCTTCTGTCCCCAAGTCGGGGTGGGAAAAAGTCGGATCAAAAAAAAAAAATTCGATCACCTATGCGCTGCGGTGAACGTCATCTATGCACCTTTTCAATCAACGTATGTTCGGGTGTTACCGCTCATCGTTAACCGACCAAATTATTTATACTGCCCATTCCATAATTTTACTGGCCATTCATTTATTACACTGCTTGAATAATTTTTAAACCTGGATTGTAGGATGAAATAACCACTAAATTTTCTTTTTATTACTGTTGCATGTTATACTGCCCATTCATTTCTTCAACTGATTATAATAACATCCCTAATGTTTAAATAACAGTTGTAAAAATTATTACCCTTTTCTTTAAATTTATTATTAAATTGCGATACTTGACGAATAAATTGGGAATAAATCTTCATCATGAATAAATAAAAAAAATAAAAAATGTAATTACCGCGCTCGACCATTTCCGAACATCTTCCGAAGACTCTTCTCCTGGTAGGGTCGCAGCACGGCGGTGGGCTTCAGATCTATGTTGATGTCAGGGTTGATGGTGTCATTGCGGAAGTCATACTCCGCCAGTAACGGGTGCTCCAGCTCGATGCAACGCTTTTGTATCACCTGTAAATAGCAGGGTGCTAAAGGTTGTTATAAAGTATGTTGAATTCTCTTGCAACATTTTGGATCGTCCTAGTTTTGTTATAAATGGGTTCAAGAAGGGGTAAGTAATAAATATATAGTATTTTTTATACAGGTTTTATTACAAGTTACCCTATCTTCCTTGACTTGGCATGCAATTGTTTTACAGTAAATTACAGAACTAATGAAACCAGTGGGGGTTGGTGACTAATAACCAGTGGAACTAATAGGAGGAAACATTGGTGTAGAATCTAAAAAGGAGTGAATGATATTGTGACAGTTAACAGAGGAGAATGGTAGAAGAAAGCGTGTTGCGCCCACCCCATGTACCATGAGCCAAGGGATACATCAGGACGACAAAGTTTGCCTGTTGTAAACTGTGTCACCTCGATCTTGTCTGGGTCGACTTCGAAAGCGACGGCGGTGTTAGCAGTGATGTCGGTGACCTCGTCGTCGTCATCTTCCTTGTCTAACTGCTGGTAGAACTGGCTTATGTCGTCCGGAACTGCGCCGTTAGCCGCCGGAGGCTTTTCGCTAGTCTCGCCTGGGAAAATAAAACATGTGGCAACAACACGCATAACCCAAGCCTTTTCTCCATAGCAGTATGTGAAATCTACAGAAGACCATCTGCTATGATCGAAAAAGTGCTCATAATAATGATACAGCATGGATACGAAAACCAAAAATGTATGCACATTTAATGGCATAGAAGAAGCATAAATCAAGAAGTGTGATAGCAGTAACAGACCAGTCATTTTCAACTCAGATCAATATTGAGGCCAAAAAGTTAAAACATGTTAAAACACTTGTCTCACATGTTATCACATTACCTGTCGTTGTGGTACATAGATATAGTTGGACCTGTGTTGGTACAAACCTGGTTTAAGAGCCGTAGTCGGCTTATCAGGCAGAGCGGAGGACAGGAAGTCGTCGTCGCCGTCTCGTCGCAGCCTGCACTGCTGGATCACGGGATCGCGCAGAAGCTTCTGTAACACCTCCACATGCTTGCTTTCCACCAGATATCTATGAAAAACGCACCCTCATTACAATTTGTAATTTGATACTAGCTTTTGCTCGCAACTTTATAAGCGCATATACCATTTGTTCCCGTTTATGTATAACCTATAGCCTCATGAATTTGGCTATCATATACAAAAACAATTTTCCAAATCCGACTGGAAGTTACAGAGATTAGAATGTTCAAACCAACAAACAAACAAACTCTTCAGCTTTATTATATTACTATAATAAAGAAGTATAGATGTACCCTTAGTTATAAAACATTGATTTCAATAGTCCATAATGCCAGAGCCCAAAGAGTTACACAGGCTTGGCAGCACCATGCCATATATTTTTATTATCTGCTCAAATGAGTGACAAAATTGGATTATGATTGTTTATTATGGTAAAACTACAATCTGTTCTTGTTATGGCAACAACTCAACTTGTAAAGAGCTGTTATCATTGCTGCAAGAGCTCCTCCTCCTCCATGCATGCTCTGCACAGAGGACTGTCTGTTAACCTATTGTGTGGAAATGCTTATTCAGTGAGCAGTGTCCGGTGATGGTCCCTGTCACCATTTGCAGGTTGCCCCTATCCAGTTGCAGAAAGCGCTTGGTTAGTTTTCTGTCTAGGAGTGGTATAGTCTCCTTAGACTGCCTGCAGCCTGGTGCGGAGGCCCACCAGCATTCTGCTTGTGTGTGGGTATGTTCTTGTAGCCACGTGGTATGTTCTTGTAGCCATGCGCAGCTGGGTGAAAGAGAGTGGCACTATGGGTTCAGGTCCAACAGCCATCGTACCAGCTCCCCTCCTGGCCAGCTGATGAGCTGGCCACTAGGACATGACGCAGCCGATGGGCTGCGTCATTTCCTAGTGATCCGCTGTGACCTTTTAACCACTGTAGCATCACAGTGTTGCGATTTGTCACCGTGACGCGTTCTAGTGCATTGTGGCATTCTTGTATTTGTTTCGAGGTGGTGTAGTTTCTCTCTAGGGATTGGAGAACTGAGGCACTGTCAGAGCGTATACGAATATGAGTTTCCGTGACTCCCCTGGCTTCTATGGCATGGATCGCTAGGATAATGCCCATGCATTCCGCCTGATAAACAGTGTTGAGCATTCCTAGTGGTCTGGATATATAATGTCATTGCTCTTTACTTACCTGTTGTGTTTGAGGACAAGCTTCACCTTGCCATATGACAGTGTACACAGCTGTATGAACTCTATGATGCCAGCTGGTACAGCACACTTGCTGAGCCTCTGTAGGTACTCAATAATGTCATTAGTCTGTAAGCCTACTGACACAGCAGCGTAAAGACTGTATGCCGTTAATTTGTACTCATGTATGTGTTGAGGCCTGGAAATAAAACAGACTTCATAAGTGTTGCTTTCAGTTAAATACAAATGATTGTAAATTACTTAAAAATGCTGGACATTTGACTATGATAAACATTCTTATTTAACACAACTGTTTGAAGTGACAGTAAAAATAAATAAAACTCATTTTGATATAATACATACCTACACACAGGCTCTGCTATAGCAATCAGGAAATCATGAGCATGTTTGTAAACTGGTGAGAATGCTTCCAAGAATATGTGACCATTTGGTGCCACCCATAGAGGACGACTGGAATTGTCAGCCTTCAATGCCATTTGACTTCTAGAATTAGAAAATATTTTCAACCAATTGAAAAATCGTATTTACCAGTGTTAAACTTACAAAACAAATTGTAAAGCTCTAGACTAGTCAAGGATTGTATGTCCAGTGAATTTTAAGCATCATCAGCTCTCACTGCAATGGCAGGTTGGATACTGACTCCTACATAGTTGGAAAAGGCTAGCCAGAATAACATCACCTTCCTGACAGGTTAATATTTTACCACAGTTTGAACTATGTTAAACACAGTATGAATATAGCTCAGATTATCTTTTCCAGAACAAGACAAAACAATTTTAACCTATAATCTTTGGCACCAAATTCATCTTCGGGTACTTGATCATTTTTTTCCGCATCCTGCATGGCAGCACCAGGCACACCCACATTCTCAGTATTGTCGTCATCCACAAGGTCTATGGTCATTTCTTCTTCAACTTTCTTTTTCTTTCCTGTGAAGAACAACATTATTGAAAATAACGGTCTATGAAAAACATGTTAATACTCGTTTGTTGACATGAAAAACATTGTGCAATAGCCATATTTAATTATGCTTCACAATATCTAAAACTAAATATAGGGATTATCATAAACTACAATTGATGGTGGTAAGGGAATATCACCATCCATCCCAAATCCCAATACCCAGTAACACAATATTTAATTTATTGCCTGTGGTTTTGTTCAATTCCATCTTAAACAGAATTAGGATTTAAAGCTTAGGATGAAAATCATAGCTCACCTGATCTGTCACTTCCTGTCCTTGAATCATATTTTTTTAACTTCTTTGGTGGTCCCATATTGTGGCCTTAATTTATTTTGAAAGAAAAAGTTGTTTTTTTTTAGCTTTTGTAGAATGAGCAGGTCTCACCAACACCTAAAAAAAAAGAATATATGTAAGGGATACTTGATAACATTTTAATTATGATTTCTAAATTGTTCAGAATATATTGGACGATTATCAACTAGGAAAATTCCATAACTTACCAGAAATGCAAGAAAATTCACTTCATAATTTAGTTTCAATGTACTTACCAGTTTTTTTGTTTATTGACGTAATGAATTGGAATAATACGCGGCAACGTAATAATTAAGACTCGATAATCAAATCTGCTTTATATAAAATATTTGGTTATTTTCTCAGAGTTGCTGAATGTGTTTACCAGATTTGGTGACAAATTCACAAACACTGGTGGACGAGACGTTGCGTGACAGACATTACACTGTTAGAGTTGACAGCTAGCACCTTCCACCTTGACGCTTGCTGTCAAATTACACAGTGTATTGTATTGCCATTGTTATAACAGTGAAAGTGCCAGGGGTAGTCAGTGAAATTCAAATCTTGCGTTTTGCAGGGTCACACAGAGTGTTTTTTTGCCGGAAAATCGGACATGTTATTTTTTTAAAGCCAGGGCATAGAGAATTCCACAACAAATGCCCGAGTAAAACTTTTTTTTTTTTTTTTGTTGGGGACCACTCGCAGTTCAGCACGCTAGGGCTGGTGACTGCTTAACCGGACTATCCTGTGGTGGCCTTAAATGACTCTAAGGCCCCCAGCCAGGGCTTACAAACTAAATTACAACTACATGACCGCTCGCTAGGGCATTCCCTGTGGGATACGGACCTCGGCTAGCGGCGTCATTTGGGAGGAACAGCAAGGGACAGGCTGGGTCATAACATTATTTGGGGAGATTAGAACTACTGGCTCAGCGACACGGGCTGGCTCGGTAATCAAGGGTCGGGAAGGATCTTTACGGGGGCGTCGCGACGGGCCCCGACGGCGGGGCCTGAATACGGAACGCGATCTGTTTTTGTGTTTCTTAAGAGTGCTGGTTTCCCTACGGCTCTCTTGAATCTGGGTGATGGCATCGTCGGGTTCGACGAGGGTATGCCGCGGGCGGCGAGTCCTACTGATCTGTGAGGGGGTGTATCGGGTGGCCGATGCGATAAGGGGATTTTGGTGTTTTGAAGCAGTTTCGATGAAACGCTGCGATAGTCGTTTCATGCACTGCTTCATTGTCGGGAGTTTGAGGTCGACATGGAGTCGTTCGTTCCTAATGAACCACGGGGCGCCCGTGGCCTTTCGGAGAAAACGATTTTGGACTACTTGCATCCTATGGATATGATGCGACTTTGCGTGCGCGAAGGTGGCGCACGCGTACGTCATTATGGGGCGTATGCACGTCGTGAAGATGCGCAGTTTGCATCTTAGGGACAGCTTGCTGCGTGCATTCAGCATGGCGTGGAGCCTACCGAGAGCAAAGGAGGCACGCGAGCGTACCTTCTTTATGTGCTCACCGAACGTAAGTTGTCGGTCGAGGATCACGCCTAGATATTTGGCTTGCTTCTCCCAAGGGATCGGCTTACCAAACATGGTGATCGGGCTGGGAGTGGGTCTGGAGGAATGGCCTCGCGTTTTGTCAAACAAAACCGCTTGGCTTTTCTCGGGGTTAACTTCGATCCTCCACTTTCGGAACCAGACGCCTAGGGCGTTGGCCGATTTTTGGAGGATTCGAGTTATGCATTGTTCGCTTCTGCCGGAGCGATAAATGGCCGTGTCGTCGGCGAACAGGGCTAAGTGCGTCCCGGGGAAGGTCGGGATGTCGCTGGTATATAGCGTGAAAGCTAGAGGCGAAAGCACACTGCCTTGGGGCACTCCGGCGCGAACGGGATGGGGGGCTGAAAGCGCACCCTCGATACGGTATCGAAAGGTGCGGTTCGACAGATAGTCTCGTAGGATGAGCACGAGACGATCTGGCACACCGAATTGATATAACTTGTATATCAGACCGTTGTGCCAGACCCCCGAGTAAAACTCCCGCGTGGATAACTTTTATAGTTTTTTTATTTGGTGCTATCTGAATTGTTGATCCCGGAATTCGCAAAAATACAAAATATAAATAACTTTGAATACTTACATGTGAAACAAATTTTTTTTTTCTTTAGTTTGAAAAGCCTAATGATAAGCTAAATTACAAGCGTTTTCTAGATGTCCTACGACCTACCAGTGACGAATAAATCGCGATAAAGTGATTTTTGTTTTTATTTTTTTCTGGCTGTTTTTTTTATTTGGGTAGTTGCAATCAGCACAAATCAGTTGGTAACTTATATGCATTATAACAATAAAAAAAGGAATGTGTGTTGAGGAATTACAATTGGCGACCGTAACAAAGATGGCTTTGCCGAGTTATAATAATTAAAATCATCAATACGGGTTATATCAGTTCATCTAATCTAATCCCATTGAATTACTTTTTGATGAAATAACCAAAATAAATAAATGGGATTAAATGAACTTAAGAGGGTTGTATTGATGATTTTAATGATTATAAGTATGTAAATAAATATGTGTTATGGTCGCGAATCATATTTTGTTCAACATAAAGCCAGACATTGACCGGAAAATTGCATAAGAAATTAGAATTTTGGGGGCTACCCTGGTGCTTCCACCTTTACCCCGAAGTGTAGGCTCTTTCCGCTGAATTGCTAAAATAATATGCTGAAATGGCCAGTTGGATCACAAAAGCTGGCTATAACTTCATTAAATCCAAACCTATACTGTCCCACTGCTGGGCAAAGGTTTTGCCATCTCCGGCCAATCCATTAGGGAACAAGCCTAAATTGCCACACCAGCATTTAAGTGAGACTCGCCCCGTCTCATATCAGCCTCGCAGACTTGTCATCAACATAAGTGATGCCTGTCCCAGATTGTATTGTTGTGTTGACATAAAAACAATATTACAAAAACAAAGTCTGTGACTTCCACTCACTCACTATCTATAATCTGAAAAAAGGGCAAAATGCAGAGATAAGGAAATGTAGACATCCAGACCATCCAGTCCGCTTATCAGGTAGTTCAGATGAAATTAAATATGACCGTTTCAATAGTTTGTTTTTATCTTCCTGAGTTTGTATTTTTTGTTTTTTTTTTTGTTTTTTGACAGGGACCACTCGCAGTTCAGCACGCTAGGGCTGGTTACTGCTTAACCGGACTATCCTGTGGTGGCCTCAAATGAATTTAAGGCCCCCAGCCAGGGCTTACAAACTAGCTAAACTATACTAAATTTATTATCGCTCGCTAGGGCATCCCCTGCGGGATACGGACCTCGGCTTAGCGGCGTCATTTCGGGAGGACAACAAGGGACAGGCTGGGTCATAGCGTTATTATTTAGGGTATTTAAAACTACTGGCTCAGCGACGCGGGCTGGCTCGGTAATCAAAGGTCGGGGAGGGAACGTTTGTATTTTGTTAAATAAACAGCGAATTTATTATTCATTTATTTTTAGTTAAGAGTTTTTTCCCAAAGGCCAAGGCCTCGAAGATGTCGGAAACTGTTCGTAATGTACTTCTATTCGCTGAATTTTGAATGTGAATACTTATCAATACAACTTGATCATTTGTTCGTTTCTGTTTGTTTACAGTGTAAACTGTTATTATTTTGAAGTTATATACATAATCGAATAGAATACTAACCAGTCAATGTATATTTGCATATTCCTGATAGTTATTTTCGCCGTTATAGGGATATCTAATTGAACTAAAAATAAAAACACGCTTCTTGAACACTATTATTCGAGACGAAATCGACGTGTTTTCTTCGCTGATAGATGATCAACAGATCGACTTATAATCAATTTTGACAGTTTTTTTTTTTGGTTTACCTCGAAGGGAAGGCCATGGCTTTTGACCTATTGCCTTGTATTACGTCCTTAATTTCTTGTTTTGCATTAGAATGCGTGTGTAACATATTCTAATGGTTTTTGGTGTACCTGGTAACAAATATATCGATTCGGCCTTCTCGACAAGTTTCGAGTGAGGTAGTCAATACTACAATGAAATTCTCAGCTCCACTAGATCGCGCCTGTTTCAATTATTCCACATATTTTCCAGATGCGTGGACACTTGAGCTGAAAACTACACCAATTTACATTACAATATCCACTAGGATGATTCCCATATTAACAAATAATTAAAACAGCCGCTAAACTTCAGTCGACAAAATCCCGCCAAAAACTCCCAATTTTGTTGCTTTTTGGTTTGACAGTTTTTTTTTCTTTGGCTTGGCACGGTTTGTGTATTTACTCCATGTCACGTTTGGTTTATTTTCTTCGAAGAAAATAAAGTGTAAGGTTTATGATTTCAAGTAAATTATTAAAACATTAAAAAAAAACTAAATAATATAATTATAATCGATATGAGGAATCGATGTTATAACGACACTCGGCGAGCGCGGGCATTCTAGTCACGACAGCCGTACGGGTCGGACGTGGTTGACGTTAGGATTTGAATATTGTATTGTGTGCAAAATAAGTGTTACAAAATATATAAAGTTGTGCTGTGATCGGAGTTTTATTACAAATCAGAAGTGGTAAGTACATGCTCACATTTATATAACTTTAGTATTGAATTTTGTACGGTTGTACTAACCGATACGGACGGGTAATAAAATAAAATAAAATAATGGAATGTGGTATCGAGGAATACTAGCGTTACGATTTATTCAAAATATAGTTTCAAATTACAGTTGTGTATAATTTTAAAACGATAATTTCAAAAGAAGAAAACCGTTAGTTTCTTCGTGTCTTACTGTTGGTGCAGTAAACCGTATTAAATACTTATGCTATTTCAAAGTATATTTTATGGTTATTGCTGCACGATGATTATAGATTAGGTATTATTAGGGCGTAGTTTCAATCCATTTGTTTTAGAGGTCCGATAATTAAATAAACACTATTTAATGGTATGGTAGGTTAGTATCTTTGTTTTCGAGGGGAAATGTTTTTTTTTTAATGCTAAAATAAATGAATGTTTACCGAGTTTACCTGAGTTATTGCAAAGACCTTAAGACCTCAAAGGTCAAGGTCAATTTTTCAGCACATTAACGTGCTCGGCGTTACATGCCGGGGGTTTCAAAGGGGAACATTTTCTAATTATTTTTACGCTAGGACGCACCGTTTCCGAGTTACGTCCTGGTTTCTATTTTCACACATTTTAATGAACAAATTCAAACCCATGTTTCGTTTCTGAGTTCCAGATAATGGAACAAAATGAAAGCTGTGTAAGCCGCCGTTTGGAGACGCCTGAACAAGCTGCATCGAGACGCGATGTTGACGGAGGCAGACGGAGTCGGAGTCGCCTGCGCAGTGAGACGCAAGGACGACGCCGAAGTCACACTCGCTATCGAAGTCGCAGCTCAGGTCGTCACAGCGGACGCAGTAAGAGCATCAGGGAGAAGGAACGCGTGCTGGAGCGGGAACGAGACAAAGTCAGGCGCTTGGAAGAGGAAATCGACCGGGAGCGGAGTCGTTTGCGAACCGATTCGACCCCACGTGGCCGCTCAAGACGTGACGTCGACTCAAACCGGGCCGCATCTAAGCAGCAATTGGAGCAGCAGCCCGCTGGAGTGGACGACCGACACCGTGAACAGGATAATGAGGTACCCACCTCTCGTTCTTTTCGAAGATCGGGAAGTCCAGCTTTTTCCGCGAAGGATGTAATCGATATTTTAAAGTCTTTAAAATCATCTCAGCCATCTACGGTTGCACACGGTGCACATAATTTGAATCACAAAAACATTTTACCTGATTTCGACCCTTCATCAAGGAATCAGAGAATTGACATTTGGCT
>NDFZ01004478.1:55302-79908 GCA_002192655.3 Mamestra configurata
CTTGTTCGGGGGAGGCTGGAAGCTGCTTCTCGTCAGCTCGGCTTGCTGCAATTACAAAGGTCGACATCAGTCATGATGATCGTGTGAAGACGAAAGTAGTTGAGCATTAGGGCTTTATCAGCTTTTGGCTAAAGATTTATATTATCTACTGGATAGCAAACAAGATGTTGTCCCACTTGGTGGTAAGAGGTCACAACTGTTATCTGCAATACTGGAGGCATCTCTAATGCGTTGTTATATCTGAGACCAAGCTACGATAGTACCCTTCAAACCGAAACTCAGCATCGCTGCTTCTCGACAGAATGATAGTATCGCTTCTCAAGCGAGTTCGTTCACAAAGAATTCGGCTTCTACAAGTTGATGTTCGTTTGTGAACGAAGTCAGAGTGCGCTATAGTCGTTGCCTATTTCTCTTCTGCCGTTTTGGATTGCCATCTCATAGAACTATAAAAGTGAGGCAAGGGAGAATGCACCTGTGTTTGCGCATTAAAATATCTCCCAAGTCGATGGCTAGGCAATCAATTTGCCTAGACCTTGGCCTTTCCAAATATGTTATGGTCGACTTCCAGCCTAACTAGATGCCCCTTGGCGAGACCGGCAGTCAGACTTATCGGCTTCTGACTACCCGTAACGACCGAGGAGGAGTATATTATTACCTGATAAGGGACTCGTAACTGTAGGTGCACGTCCTGGCCGTACTCGCCGTCGGGCAGCTGTATGCTGGGCGGCAGGCCGAGCCGCTCGGCCGCGGCGGCGGACCGCGCGCGTGTCTCTTGCTCCACCATCTCTTGAAGCCGCCCCACCATGGCCTGCAACCTTTGCTGCTTCTCCCATTCCCTGTAACGTTACAGACATTCTATTATTACCGTGTCTTCATACGTATACTTATCAAGAGGTATCTAAAAAGAGTGCAACAGCATTCATATATGGAGGTTAAGTGAAGCCCAGGTGAGCCCCAGGCATAGATGGCGAGACAAACGGTGACTGCTTCATGAGAAATTGTATCACAATTATAATAGCAGTGGTAACTATGGAGTTGGAGGACTTGACTTGCACAGCGGTTGAAAAGGATGGGCTGACATAAAATATTTTGCATAACCTGTTTGTATTTTTGTGGGGTCTAAATTATATATAGCTATAAAGCTATAAGATAGCTTTGAAAGTTGCATTTGCTTACACATCCAAAAGTAAATAAGGAACAGGTAAATGATTAAAATTAAAGAAAATGTAGAATAGATTAAGGTGACGTTGCAGTTATTGCGCGTCAGAAAAACGTGTGCTACGCCTGTTATCTAAACCGAGAACGGTATTGTGTTTTGAGTAAAGGCATAAAAGCATATGACGGTACTTACTAAGTCTAGATTTAATAATATAATGACGTGTAACGAGAGGTAAAGTAACACCAACAGCTGACGATCGCTGGCTTTATCATGCTGTAGGTATCATCATGCTTGTATTCCCAGATGAGTTAGACAGAAGTGTTTAGTACAATCAACTTTTAGTTATGTTGGTTGTATCTAGTATAAAAGTAACTTAGCTGGCGAATTTGCTGTGGCATTTGCACAGGATATCTGTATTCTTACTGTAGGTGGAATAGTTGGTTGAAAGTCAACGACCATTGTATTTTTTTTTCGGTACAAGCTTACAACACCTGTCTCAATCACTGTAGCTCTTGGCAGCCAGAAACTACAGTGCTGATTAACAGAAAAGCGCCGAGGCTAATGAAGAAGGAAGGTTGAAGGTATACTCACAATGTGGAATGGTGGTGTCTGTGATCGTGCCGTAGGCGCGGTCCCCCCGGCGCGCCCAGCCGCTCCATGCCCGCGCACCCCGGCACTTGTACCGAGAGCATCTGCAAATCACAACACACTACTCTCACTTATGTGGTTATCCTCGGGGTTAATATTCTATCACTATAAGAACTACTTTCATATACGAAAGTAATTCTTATAGTGGATGTAGATGCCTTAATTATCAAATCGCCAGCATAGTTACTAAAGGTCCTGGTTTAGATTTCCAGGACACTTTATAGTGTTTTTGGTTCATACATTCATTTCAGCTTCAAAAGAAGCTACTCAGTTAATGGGAAACATTGGACCTAGTCACATCATCAGAAAATAGTTGTAGGTGTGCTACAGAACATAACATCTACCCAAGCCTCACATTACTAAGCCTACAGCCGTGACGGCTATGTTTGGTCACAGCTAGGGCTTAGTTTATGGACAAAGGCATTGTTCACTTAATGGCTACTGTATTGACCTATTTACTGGTGCTAAATTATTTAGTTAACAAAGCTGATTGTGACTTATGAAATTATATATCATGGTTGTATAATGTTTTCTAGAATCTAATTATTGATTTGTTGCAACCTTTTGTCCAGTCATATTTCTGATGAACTTTGAAAAACACACGGAGAGAAAATGTGAGATGGCATATTAGTATACATCTTATCCTGATACAGAAAACAGGAATGTTTAGTACTTTATTTACTCCAATTAGCATTTAGATTAAGAACACAGAGTTCCAATAATACCTACTCTCATTAAGGAGGATTATATTTTATCTAAACAGGATATTGTATGTTATTAATTGGAGTTAATTTTTCCTCAAGTAATATTAGAATTTTAAATGGAACAACTTATCAGCCAATTTGCAACTGATATGTACTAATATTAATTTAATTAATTATTCCAAATTGATCTTATACAGCATTGAAACAATGTTCTATATTTATGAAAAATATAGCCTATGTTACTCGCTGATAATGCAGCTATCCATTGTTGAAAGAATTTTTCAAATTGGTTCAGTAGTTTTTAAGTTTATTTGTTACATACAAAAATACAAATCTTTTCTCTTTATAATATTAGTATAGAAGTATAGATAATCAAGATAATGATATAATAGAGAATTTTAGTTTGAGACACAAATCATTTAGCAAGTAATACCTACATTTTTTTATTGGTCATCAAATTCATTTTCTCTAAACAAAGAATATAATTCTTCTCTACACTTGAAGAATAGTAACATTATTATCATAGAGACCGATTTTAAAAGACCATTGTGAACTGGTTCAATTTGAATGAAAATGTTTTTTGATTCTAAGATAATTCAAGTAGCAGTGTTGTATACTTAAATTGGCTTACTCTTGCCAATTTAAATATACAACACTGCATTACATTTCTTAAATATTGTAATATATTAAGGGAATACCTTTTTATGATATCTAACAGTTCTGGTTCTATAGTGGCAGTGAATCTTACCACAACTATTTAAACTTTGAGGTGCTTTTCTTGGTAATTCAAAATTTTTCACAGGTTTATAGTCCATTTATTAAGTACCTATATCATTGCTTTTTGTATAAGGTGCCTTGAAAAGCCCGAATGAAAATCGACATGCAGCAAATACCTGAATATGTACTCTTTTTAAGTATATTTGTGATTATAATCTGGCTACATTTTAATAATACTACAGCAATATCTTGTATCACATTTATCTTAGTAATAATCAATTGAATAATGTTCTATTTAGATTAAGACTATTTTTACTGTTGATCAACACTATTTTTTTCTTTTATTATTATAATTTACACAAGATAAGGGTATAACAATACTCAGTAGGTATATCATGTGTTTTAAACTCTGCTATTGATAATTTTTGATATCTTTGAAATAGTAAACAAGTATTTAGGTATAGAATGAAAGGTCAATGCACTGCAACATTCTTTTGTTTGGATGAATAATCAGTTATCAACTGAGAAAGGTGTTTGTATCATTGTGTTTCACAAATCTAACTAATATTTTGATAAGAGTGAAACATAAAAAGACATCATTTAAATGATTGTACTTATCTGAATCAAAATATTAGTTGAAAAGGGCAATGTACTTAACAAATATTCAATGTTTGAGACCATTGCAAGCAAGAAATTTGATTCCTCACTATGTGAATCTTTGTCTGCTGAATCCAGTAAAAGCTTGCTAGTGAAGAAAGCATAAATCAAAACTATATTTGTAACAGGAATTTGAAGCTCTCCATTGTATGTGCTATGTCAGAAATCTCAATATTAGTATTTATTGGGTTCCTACAGATTATAGCCCACAAAGTCCACACAGTATTATTTATTATTTTATTTTATTTACTGCATAATGTAGTTAACACTTCTAATAATCAGATTTCTAATATGGTAAGGATAATAAGACAGTGACATCTCTCAATATAACTTCTCGAGATCATTTAAGTTTTTAAGTATTTTCTGGGCATCATTTAGAATCTATATTGCATATTCACTGATCTATGTAACTGCTACACATGTTCATTCTATCAGTGTTCACAATCAGAACAGAAAATGAACACCAGCATCTTTACAAATTTCTTCATATGAAATAACCTAAAAATTATATATTGTATATTGAACATGTAAATAACAGATAGATTAAACACTGACTTTAACTGACTAATTTTACTTAAATCATGTTGTTACTGAGTGCTACTTAGTTTCTCTCTAGATTCTGCATTTTTTCATTGCAAGATAACACAAATCAATCCTATTGAAATGTCATCAGTATCACCAACAATTTTTATAGATTATCGACATTTTTATCTTTTTGTTTCTACTTTCCTTATCAAGATAACAAAATAATATAAGTAAACATGTAAGAGAGTAGTTTTATTACACTCTCCGAGGTAATATAACTAAGAAATAGCCATAACCAAATTCATGCATACAGAATGTAGATTTTACTCAACAGAAGCTATTATTCAAAGAAAATTCAACCAAATTGTGTTTACTACAGTGCAATGATAAATGATTTATCATTAAAGATTAAGAATACTATAAGTCTGAGACATTGTCTCATAATTTGATTCCTTGTATAAAATACCTAACCTTATTGTTGTGATAAGATTGTAATCAGTAATTCTCTACTTTACACTCAATATTGACACATTCTTTTTCTGAATGTTTTACTATCTTGAATTATCTAGTTTATGAATGAAAGGACATTAAGACTATCTTAATTTTTGTAACCTTAGAGTATACCCACTGTTTTTGATGAGCATATTTTCAAGTTGTGCACATATTATCGAGTTGGCATGTCACGACTATGATACAGCAAGAGGTGATTACGGAACTGTCTGTCATGAAAATTTATTTAAATTCACACAAACAACGTCTGGGTGTGACGTCGCTATCGGCACGCCTCTTATCACTTGGCACGCTCCCGCCGTCTCGCGGCCATCCGAGTCGCCTCGGGCCTCACTCGGCTCCAGTACAAACATTCTTCTATTCTGCCCATAATCCACATAATATTTACTAGCTAACGCTTGAAAATTTTGCACGGCTATCAAGCCAAAAATAATGACAACGTACGTCTACAATAACTGACGTTATACTAGATTATTTTTGCAGTCAAAATAAATTACAACTATAACAACACTACTTACTATTTGAAACAGTGTCGTCCACAATTTTTGTAGGTTTTCCACCTATGGATGACAGTTAGTGATGGGCTTAAATCCAAATTCGATGGCACACTTATCGAGACACAAATAAGTGAATCGATCACGAACATAAATGTTCTTTTTGATAATTACACTACACAGTCACTGACATTTGCATTTTTGTTGAAGCTGTAAATATTTTAAACAAAACAATCACAGGGCACTATAGAGAGATTAGCGCGTTTACAATAATTAACTATCATTCACTAATAAATAAAAATATGTTATTCAAGGCATTAACACTATCAACTAAAATTATTAATTAATTAAGAATAACGTATAAATTCCACTATCGCGTGTTTTGTGATGGAGTTTCTTAACTCCTTTTTTCATATTGGCAGAAAGACGCCTGCCATCGAGCGAGTCTTGTTGTTCAATGACGCGGACGGACGCGGCGCGGTGTTCGCAGTCGCGTAGCGGGGAGGACGGGCGGGCGGGCGGTGCACCGGCTGCCCCGATGTCGCCGCACACTAATGAGTTTGTAGTGTGTAACATTGCTCTCTCACACATACAAATAATCTGTCTAGTTCACTTTGTGTGCTCAATCGGTACTTCGGTAGGTGCGATGATACGATGTAGCTAGTGCGAGTGAGTGTGTTTGTGTATGATAGTGAGCGTACCGTGTGTGTGCATATGAGTTGGCACACATGTAAGAGAAGCTCGATTGCTGCTACCGTCGTAGTTGTTATATATGCGCACCTATAACTGTAATAGTGAGCGATGACGCGTTTGTCGGCTCGCGAGACGAGACGGTTGGCATTGCTCAATGATCGAGTTGTAGTCATAGAATGTACGTAACCAATAATCATAGGTGCTCGATTTTTTTTATTATAATTAAAATGTAGTTTATGCACTCAGTTTAAGCATGTTAAATTATTACTGGATCGATACCATTTATAAGTTACTAAAGGAAGTAAGTCAAGTTTCAGATTTTTTATTAAATTGTTATTTACTTTTACTTTTCAGGATAATGATGATTTATATATTTTAGGTCAATGGGATTTTCTACATCTGGTAGTAAACTTCCCCTACCTGTACAATATTATGAACTAAAGTAAAATCATTATTAAAAGAAACAAACAAGACTGATGAGATGATATTGCGCCCTGACGAATTTTGTTTGATAGAATAATTTCATTAAAAAAAGAGAGATTTTAGGTCTCCCAATGGATGATTCAGGTACTCAAGTGTATTTTCCTTCCCCTAACTGGGACTATGATGGGAATAGTAGCGCGTAATTTGAAAAAAATTATTAGTCCAGTCTGCTCCAGACTAGCAGTAAGAGCCTGACTGTGTATACTTATAGTTCCCGGCTGGCCATCCAGGACCAACCACCCGATGTGAGAAGTAAACTGTAGGAAAAAAGCACCAGCTTCTTCGTCAAACTCCAGGAACATTTTCTTCTCGAGAATGATCTGCAGTGGCCTATATGGAAAGCTTTCAACCGACTGCGAATCTGAGTAGGCAGTAGCCTACTCAGGAGCTTAGTTACTTGTAGTAAAGTCACCGGATATTTGCAATCTACTTAAGATTACAAAATGTCTTGAGATATTGTATATTCTCTATAAATTGTCAAATGAAAATTTATTCTGCAATTATACGAATCAAAATCTTCTATTCTATAATATTTCCGTGCGTTCCGCGAAATTGTAGCCTGACATAAATTGGCGACCAATCAGCTCTCTGGTCTAAAATTTATCTGTTTTGGTGTGATAGTTAAATTGGAAACTTGGCCCCCATTGGTCTTTGTTTTATGTAAATAGATAAATGAGAGCCTTGTTTCCATGTAAGCAAACCTCTTTCACACGAAAACGAATAAATTGTAGACTTGTGCTCTGATTGGTCGCCATTTTATGTCAGTCCACAATTTCTCGGAATGACTTCGAGAGATTATAGACTATCAAATTTTGATGCGTAAAAAAGTATTCCAAATGTTCAGTTTTTCATTTTCCGGTGACAGTAACAAACAGGGGGTTTGACGATGCTACCCTGAATTACTGACTGAAATACAACAACCAGAGTAAATGCGGTGTTTCTGATTAGAACATTAGTGTTCTAAGTGTCAGTTCAAACCATAATCGGCCAACAACTGGGCTCAAAAAACAGTATAAAGTAGGTTACTTCGACTCGAAAGAAAAACAAAGTAAAACTGGGCGCATGTCCTAGTTACTTGTGTAATGTTGTAATTTTGTAAAATTTTGTGCCTTTGCATAATGGTAAATATGACATCGCGGCGCTGGCATACCGATGTGTAAGATAGTGATGACAACGACTCACGGGGTTGGCGGCGGCGGCTGCGGCGGCAGCGTGTCGGCGGCGCAGGTGCGGGCGGGCCAGCGCGCCCGCGGCCGCACACACCAGTACAGCGGCGCCAACGCATGCGCCCGCCCACCACCACTCTGAAAAAAACATGTTTCAAATTATGAAAAAGTGAAAACAGATATTGCAAATTTTAACTTGATCGATTTTCACACTTAAAAATCGATATTATAACATTAGACATCACTATCTTCTGTCAGTAAGTTCTATTTTAACAGCTGGTTGTTTCTGTACCCAAAGGGTAAAACGGGTAGGGTCAGACTCCGCTGTCCGTCCCTCTGTCTGTCTGTCCGTCTGTCACAAGACTGAGGCTTTTGGCTTGAATTGCTACTATAATTTGGCTTTAATCTGGCTCCGTCTATGGAGAAATGCCACCCGCAACCCGCAACCCGTGTATAGCGATAGGTACCTACATTAAAGGCTTTAATAAAAATGTAAAGGGTAAATGAACAAGATAAGACTTGAAGAAGACTAGGCTATGTGATAAGTTAGTAAAAGGTACAGATATATAGAGCTGGCTAGAATAAGAGTTGTGAAAAAAGACACTGTGAAACAAACATTAATGACAACAGTTAAAGTGCTCAATTCGTGCCTCTCGGAGGGACTGGATCTGTGCTGGTAGATATTCAAAAGTTTGAAATCACGTTAAAAAGTGCCCTTTTTGGAAATCCGAAAGTGACTCATCACAGGGGTCGTATCTGCAAATTTCAGATATATTTTCGGTATTTCTCAGCAAGTCGCACCTAATCAGCGTTCTACCATCTTTTCGCTCTACAAATGGAAGTCCAAAACTTCGTTTTCATTTTACGAAGGTTTTAGGTTTTGGTCAAACGACGATTGATCGACGACGATTCGATCAAACGGCGCATGGCTATCACCAGGTTCGCCAACGATTGGCTCAAGAAAATATGTAGAAACAGAAACATCACAAGAAATTGCGACGGATTGTGAAACTTGCCGCCACCCCTAATGTGACGACCACGACCACTCTGCCAGAGTGAGATAACGAGGAAGATTTCGGGGCCCCCTTATTAAAATTTGCTGTCCCGCGCTGGCTTAATCCGGCACTGAGTAGTTTTCCTTTCTGTTGAGAGTGAAGGGCCGACCGTCTCTAAAATTGGTTGGAGGTTTCGGGGCCCAGTCCAAGCGCCAGGGTATTGATTGCACACGGGCGCTACATAGGCTAGAGCCGCCTCAGCTTTGTCCCATACGAGGTTCTTTTCCTGTATGACGGGTGCTTTTATAAACATATTGAACTCATATACACAAACAGTCAGACCCTGAACAACTATGTATCTGTAGGTAGGGCTGCTATCACCAAAATTGCCGACACCGCATAAAATCTTAAAAACCCCGGAAATTTGGGTGAAATTGCATGTTTACCGCGGACATCCCAAATAAAAAAAAGAGTCGTTTTAATTTTAAAAAAGTTTAAAAATCTGTTCCTGTTCATTTGCAATTAAAGTACAGCGTCGGCTATTTTGCTGCGCCGGAGTTAGCTTATAAAGTGGCTTACGATTACTTAATGATTTTTAACTAAGTTAAGTTTTCATTAGTTGCTAATCTTTTTGATTTTCAATCTATCGAGTTTCCCGTGACACAAAAAGTGTCCGGGTTTTACCAGTTGTCCGTAAGCTGTCTCAAGCCGAAATCAGCGTATTAAGCCTGGAACAGTTATAATATTCTAGTGATATTCTGTCCCAGTGGAGCATAATTATTTTTTTGTACCTACTTGCAAACGCTGAGCCCATCCAGTCCCTAATGGGGGTTAACGATTGCTATCAATGGGACAATTTAGATTTCGGGCAACTATTTAGAAATTCTGAACCTAAGGGTATTCACCCTTAGGTTCACAAATCAGGTAATCGAATATTCACGTACCGAACCGATATGATATCTATCGATTGCAGGACCTCAACAAAAATGCTTGACATCTTTGGATATGCTTTGTTTGGATTAGCTTGGATTTGGATTAGACATCGAATTAGTTCGTATACAATATTCGAATTCGGTCCGAGTTATTGAACTCTAGATCCGTATTTTCACGAATTCGGATCGGATGCAGTGCGTAACCGCTCTAACATACAAACTTTACATAATATCTTAATTTGTTTATTTTAATCATTTGTATCCTGAATCTTTTTTGGCGTTAAGTTTAACACAAGCAAGTAAGCCGCCGAATTTAAACAAAGCATTTACACTGAACGGATGTTTTAAAAGTGAAATAAGAATTTCTAGTGGTGGATGCTGTATGTTATTTAAAGCACTAAAGCTTAGCCGAGTGCGATGTTTGGCCTTCAACGTTGTATTGTATTTTTATTGAGTTGACATGCGTACCTACTTTATGTTAAACAAAATAGAAGGAAACCGCCGAACAATACGATACACGTGGCTGACTCATGAGTCTGCAGTCTGGAAAGAGCGAATATATTACTATTACCTACTTATTTAGATATAATGTTTAGGTAAATTGATAGGGATATCATTTCGCTCGTATCTGATATAGCAAATGCGATTAAAAAGTAGGTACCTAAGTATTAATTCCTTGATTACCAAAAAAGTTATCAATAAACAAAGAAATTGTTTGATTTGAACTCATTAACACTTAGCAGAGATACTAAAACCTACATAAAATAAGCAGCTTGTGCGAATATTAAGTGTTTATGTCTGGGTTTGAACGTTCGATTGAAAACACCCAAGAATCAGTCGATTTAAAAGGTCAGTGCGGTTATATCCTGATCGAAGGTGACTTACAGAAAATAATGTCATGAACTCGTGCCCGTTAACATTTTATTTTTGTAGTAGCACTTTGTCGGCGAATTCGTCCACGCGGAATTAGTAGGTACTTCAACGCCCCGTTAAGGGATAGACTTTAACGGGTAGTTTTTGAAAATGAATAGAATCAATTTATAATAATTAATTAGTCAGCCATTTTAGCTGCTGATCCTGTGGTCTCAGGATCCACCCATCCCACCCGGACCAAGCATTAAGATCCTTGCTTCAAACACCACCTAAACGTCGCTGGGGGGTAGTTTTAAAAAACGGTTTATTTATTTTTTGAAAATTAATCGAATCAATTTATCAGCTCAGTATTTGTACCAAGTTTCAAGTTTATAAACCTAAAAAATTAGATTCTTCCATACAAATTTGAAACCCCCTAAATCGTGTTTTAGAGGTAGTACTGAAAAGAATACTGGCAACCTTTTATTTCACCTAGGCCAGTATTCGTACCAAGTTTCAAGTATATTCGCCCAAGGAATAAGTTTCCACCTTCCACCCCCTATTTCACCCCTATACGGGGAGAGTTTTCTAAAATCCTTTATTTATCTTAACTGACGTCTCCTATTCATAATCTACCTCCGTGCCAAATTTTATCTTCAAAGATCCAGTAGTTTCTGAGATTTCGTGAATAAAACCAGTGAGTGACCTTTCGCTTTTATATACATTACTAACTTTTAAACGAAAGTTTCGATTTTAATAATTTAAAGTCTAATTTACATGTACATACCTTAATTATCAACCATTAAATGGATAAGGATTAATATCATGATACCAAAATCACCACTTTTCCATTCTACCCTGGTTTTGATTAAATAGTTTGAACAAAAAGCGGTCTTTGTGACTTAATCATAATAGTTAGACATATACGCTCGCGGACTTTTTTTTAGGGTGAGGATGAGTACTTTAATCATGTAGTACATTATATTTATAAATCATCAATAGTTTTCTCAGCGCACGCCAAATACTGAATTTATTAGGCAAAATGTTGCTACTTTGGGTTACTTTATTGCAATTTTAGTAGGGATCACTATTTTTTTGGGAAGAAGCGCGAGAATTTTAAAAGTCGGTTGAGTAGTTTTTTAGCCAAATCGTAACAGACAAACAAACAAATAAAATTTTCCTCTTCATAATATTAGTTTAGATATAAGCAGGGTAATAGGAACAGTGTTTAATTGAAGTTTTATGTGAAATACTGACTTGGTCACGCAAGTGGCCGTTGATGACTTTCAATTGTGTAACGTAGAGCTATTGGGGAGCCAAGTAGCTGTATTTAAACTTGCTAAGTTGCCAAAGCCAAGCTGTGCTATAAAATATGATAATGTTAAATTATGATAAATGCTCGGCAATATTGTTGTGTTATGTATGTATGACACAATGTTCGAGTGCGTAAGAGTTATGAAAGCTGTCATCATAAATAACGGGCTGACGAAATCTTGAACGACTTTAAAAGAAGTAGTTTTAAGTGGAAGGCTGGTTTATAAGCTGAATTTCAATGGGTAAATAGCGTTTTGTTTCCTCAATAGATGACTCAATTTTTAATATTTTTGAATGTATTTCAATACTTCATAAATAGTCACAAATAATAATTAAGAAAATGCAATGCATGCGTTAATCTCATATACTTTAATCTCAGTAGCTCCAGTGACGGATTAGCCAAATAGCAAGAGTCTGACTCTCTTGGGGGGCCCCCGCTTACAAAAACATATCGCTAAAAAACCAGCATCATGGTTCTGTCTCACATGCGAGTCCTAAGTCCTACCATACTCTGCGATAGCCGTTTTAGCGCGGCTATGACGCATATTTTCCCAAACTGTTTAAGCCTCTAATTTTGTTTATTTTTTATGGATTTACTTCGTGTACATAAACTCTTTTTCTTTCTTTTCATTCAAGCGATCATACCGTATGAAATCTAAGCAGCAAAATCTATGGGCTCAGTAGGCACTTCTTAAGGACCCTGCGGCGCGTGACAAATGATAGAGTGGGAGATGGCACTGTTTCTGGGCAACCATATTGAGGGCAAAAAGTTGATAGTTCGTACGGGCTCAGACGAGCCCAGTGGTGAGGGGCCCACTTTCAGATTTCCAAAAAGAGCAATTTTTTAGTGATCATCAGAGACGTTCATATTGATTTGATCACCGCCGCTGCTCTTTAGGGCTTTAGAAGGAACACGGATTTTAGTCAGTAAGAATCTGACACGCCCTTCCGCTCCACCCAGAGCGGAAGAAGTCATTTGATGATTGCCCATCCTCAAAAAAAAAGATTCGGCTTGCTGGTCCAGTTTTTATACCTTACGTACTTACATGGTTGTTCAAAAACCGTGCAAACTCCCCCTCATAAGTCACAAAAGTTTAAATTTGGTATTTTTGTTTTTATTTTACGAAGGTTTTAGGTTTAGGAAGGGGCTACTTAGGAAAATTTGCTACAGGCCCCACGCTTCCTTAATCCGGCACTGAGTAGCTCAAATAAGAACACGATGTGTCATGCTTACTGAAAATAATTCTGCCGTTGGTTATAATAATTTTGCGATTAAATATCAGCATGTAATACACAGTGCGGTTATTTATAGACACTAATATCCTTTATGAGGGTAAAAGCACTCACGATTAAAATAAGTTTTACTAAGGGAGCATTCCGAAAATAATTATTACAAAAATAAATCAGCAGTTTCATACAAAATTCAATATTTATCTACCCTATGAAAATGTAAGAAACAGCTTATACATTTGTATTTCTCGATTTTTCAGAGTTTGTCTCATAGTAAAAGTTGTTTAGAATCGGGAGTGCTTTCACTCCTTAAAAGGTTAATCGATTTTTTACAAATATGGCGATCGATGAACTTGCGGTTTTAGAAAGATTCCTTTTTTATTGCCTCTACCACCCTCTTATCAGTTTCTGATAAAATCGATAACACATCGTTCCTTTAATACGTAGATGAATCTTTACCAGAACAGATATTGGTCCTCAGTCTTCAACTCCTCATTATTACGTACTAGTTGCCGCCCGTGGCTCCGCCCGCGTGATTGTCAAAAATTATCCCAAGGGAACATATTCCCGGGATAAAAAGTATCTTATGTGTTAATCAAGACTATAATCTACCACTGTACCAAATTTCATCAAAATCCATTCAGTGGTTTTTATGTGAAAGAGTAACAAACATCCATCCATCCATCCATACTTACAAAATTTCGCGTTTATAATATTAGTAGGATGGCAATGGGTTGAAGGTCATTGCACCAAATTAGCTTTACAATATTGTAAATGCGTGCAATTCGACTTATGAGCGTTAAAATTTTTCAGCAATGACGTAGAGCGCTACATCGCCCTGAATAATAATTAACATGTTAAAGAAAGACAAAGAATGCAACTTTGTAAACATCAGCCGTTTTTGTAAGGAATTGGCTCAAGTACCGAGACGTATTTAGGAGGCTCGTTTACAATTAAGGCGGATTGCGTCAGTGTACGTTTTGGATGTCTTATCCGGCCACCGGTTGAGAATATATATTTTTTAAACAAGCTTTAAATTGTTTTCTACTCTTCAAGCCCTTTCGTTGTGATACACATATTAAGGGGAATGAAAAAAAAATGTAATCCGCCATCTTGAAGCAGCGGCCATATTGAAATTATTACAATATTGAGTATTGAACATTGTATTGTCACCAGAATAAAGGTGTATGCAAAATTTCAGCGCTATCGGATACCAACAAATGGCCGAAAAATGGTTTGCAAATTTTAACTGACAACTTACATAAGTAATACATACGAACCGTGCAAGCCATCCTATTAGTAAATCTCAGCCAATTTCCTCATCGAGTTTGTATAACTGGGATGGGATGGGATCACATCGAAAAACTTCTTCGATGAATATGACGCACTGTATTTTTTTTCTGACTTCTACTATTTTATATAATATGTGTGGAGTTCCTTATGACTAATGGAGGCGTGGAGTTTCGTGCATATATAATTTAATGGACTATCCTCCAAACTAAGTCTCCGGTAATTTTAACCGTTTGGTCATAGCGCTGAAGCAAAGTCGAACGTAACCTGATTGGGACTTGACGAGAGGCTTCACTTTTCGGAGACTATTCTCATAAAACCCAGTTAATAAAACAGTCAATTAAAAAATAGAAACCGGTTTACTAAAAAACACAAAAACGATCAAAGAAAAAAAAAAAAACAAGAAGAACAGTTGATGTCACACAAAATATAATAAAATAGGGGGATGCTTAATTTTTTCGTAGGCTCGTAGCTCGTTACGTAGCGGGCGCGTAGACGTGTCGTAGCAACGTAGATCAACACACCGTCAGTGTGCACTGCACTACGTACCTATGCTTCAAGGCTCGCAAACGTAGTCAAACCAAAATGTAAAATACATTTTATGTGAATAACGATGCTTTATTTTCGTAATCAATGTCAAAACATTCGTTATAAATTCTTAAGTTAATGCAGTTTCGCATTATGTGCCATTCTATTTTTGCTGGAGAGTTTGTTTGCGTGGTTGGGCTAAATTTAGCAAAGCTTTATCAGAATATTTCTCTTGACGGACAGAATATTTCATAACTTAATTGTATGGTACATACCATACAATTAAGTTATGAAATATTCTGTTGAGGGATACTTTGTAGGAGCTATTTTATATTTTATATGTATGTATATTTATAAGTCGGCGTAGCCCGTAAAATCTAGCATATAGAAACTAAATTACAATACATTTAAGAGCTTTTACTGTTTTGTGTTGTTGCCATAGTAGTTATCCAATTAAAACTTACATAGATCCTAAGTATTGCTAAAAGTACATATACAGACTACCGTCGACGTGCGGTTCTATGAAGAATTTACCGATGAAACGTGTTTCTTTGCTGACGCGATGGCCTCGGTGCAGATGCTGGATATAATCTAAGGTATGAATGAGTCCAGGGATGCGTCAGTCGCGTCACATCCCGCGTCAGGCCGCGAGCCGGATCTGCTGCAGGAGCTAGCGCTGGGGGCTCCGGCGGCGGTTGAGGCCAAAACAAACGGCATGTGGTCGCGCGTACTCGACAAAAATTCGACATCGTTCGCCCAAGAATGCACAGTGCGGTTATTTATAGAAGTTGGGAGGAGCGCGGGGGCGGCGGCGACGTCTGGTGTCGGTCTGCCGGGGCCTGCCGCCGATCACCAAAATAGCTTCTCCAGCTGGCGGTACCTGGCCACGTGGCGCGAACTCGCTCGCCGAATGCTGGCTTACCTGCCTCAGCCTTGTCAGCGACCACTCTGCGCCACGTCGGAGCTAGTCTCGTAAGCGCACCGCTTCACTAGACCGACACTTCTAAAATACTTCATCTTAACGAGGTTGAATTGAAACACATAAACACGAAGGGCCCACGCAGACGATTGAATAGACAGTAATCCGGTGCCAATTGTGTAATTGTAATTTGTAGACAATCCGACGATATCACAGAGTCAATCAAAAGCGTGGTCGACCGGTCGTATTGAACTTGTTCAACCAGAACTGGATCGTTTCCTCAGTCTTGAGGGTTCATGAGGTATGGCAAGGAGGCGTCACGCGCACATTAAATAAAAATAATCTATTTCGTAGCACACAAATTTACCAAGGTGATAGCATTCTAGTCATAGGTTTGATAGAAATCACAGAGATGATGCAATGTGAAAAACATCAACGTGCTTGTAACCGCCTCGTAATCGCGATATAAAGCGTGAAACTAGTTTGAATTCAATGCAAGTGTAGCATTCGAATATCATAAATCATTATGTAGGTACATAAATACATTTCTTATCAGTACCAGACGTGACTGAAAACATGGCGGAGAAACGAAAACGCATTTTTAAAGTTTGTCGCGTTTAGTGCCCTGACAGCTGGGAGTACGGAGAGTGCCAATTATCACGTTGGGCATCAACTATCTGTGCGTCGCAGACGACTGGTGCTCCGTACCTACTGTGTATGAGTATTACGATGTTCACTACTATACCTGTCTTATATCTAGTATAGGTACGTTCTTTCCGCAAGAACTTTAGCATTATGGATCTATGTGAAAACGATATTGGCTACTCGTCGTTTGCATTTCTGGAGGAACCTTTTTTCGCAAATAGATAAGAGGTTTTCGGGATGAAAACACATTGAAACAAATAATTAATTTCGATATAAATTGAGAGATAACAGTTGATTAAAGCACGATGTTCGCGAGACACTATACATTTTCGTACAAGCGACCCTCGCCGAGCCTGCCTCGTGTATTGGGGCCGGTGCTAGATTAATCTTCCGAGTTATCTAGCTAGCTCTGTTTCTTTATCATGTTCTGTGTATTTTCCTATGTCTGAGTCATAACTAATAATAAGTGTTAAACAGCTACGATTAAAGGTGAATCAAGCCAGCCATGAGAAGATTGCAGGTTAATACTTCTATAGAGGTAATGCATATCTAATGTGTAATTCGATCCGGATAAACAAGAGACTGTTTATATAACTGGTCAACAAAGTGATTTGCTGTGAATATTTATACTTATAACTATGACTTAACTAATATTATAAAAGGGAAAGATTTATTTGTTTGTTACGATTTGGCTCAGAAACTACTCACCTGATTTTAAAAATTCTTTCACCATTAGAAAGCTACATTATTAGCTTAAAATAAAGGCTACATTTTATTTTCGAAAAACATAGAGATCCCTACGAAAATTGCAATAATATAACCCAAAGTAGCAAAATTGTGCCTAATATATTCATTATAGATGAAGATGATACCTAAAAATGTACACATGATTAAAGTACTCTATCTTATCTAAATCTAAACTAATATTATAAAGAGGAAAGATTTGTTTGTTACAATTTGGCTAAAAACTACTGAACCGATTTTAAAAATTCTTTCACCGTTAGAAAGCTACATCTTCATGAAGTAACATAGGCTATATTTAATTCCAGAAATAATTAGGTTTCCCTACTAAAACTTGAATAATGTAACCACAGGTGTAAAAAAAATGTCATAAAATGTCTTTTATCGCATGCGCTGCGAAAACTATTGATGATGATGATACATAAAAATAATGAACTACATAGTTAAAGTACTCATTATTACTTAGAAAAAAGTCCACGAGGCTGTATGTCTAACTATTATAGTTAAGTCACAATGGCCGCTTTTTGTTAAAATTATTCAAACAAAGCCCAGTAGGAAAGAAAATCATCATCCTTATCCATTTAAATGGTTTGATAATTAAGGTTGATTATTTATATGTAAATTACACTTTAAATTATTCAAATCGGACCTTTCGTTTCAAAGTTATGACAGGTATAAAATTGCTCTAAGTAAGAAAAATGTTGCGGTTTGAGCGAACTGGGGAGAATCTTAATGCTGGGTCTGATAAAGTTGAAACATTAATGATTTGGATAAAAAAATAAGAATAACAAATATTTGGATTTCTCTAAAATAAATTCCTTAAGGGGCGAAAAGGAGTGATAAAGTTTTTAGGGGAGTACCTTATTGCTTACTTCAATTTACGTGGAAATTGGAATGAACAAACGTGGGATATTTTACATAATCAACCCCTGACGGGGTGAATAGTAGGCTGATCCTGAGACCGTTGATTGGATATCGCAGTGGTTAATTTTCCAAAACTTGAAGTTTGTAGAGTACCTACTAAATCCGCGCGAACGATGTCGCGGGCGAAGTCCTAGTTATCTATAAAAAAGTCCGTGAAACTATTATGGTGAAGTCTCAATGACCGCTTTTTGTTCAAATTATTCAATAAAAACCCGGGTGTCATGGAATAGGTGGTGATTTTGGTATCATGATATTAATCCTTATCAATTTAAATGGTTTGATAATTAAGGTTGATTACTTACATGTGATTTTTACTTTAAATCATTCAAATCGGAACTTTCATTTAAAAGTTACGACGGGTATAAAATGCGCTAAGTAAGAAAAAGTTGTTTAAATTTACGTGGAAATTGGTACCTATGAACAAACCAAAAGTGGGATTATTGAAGCAGATCCAACAATTTTTGCATAATCAACCCCTGACGCTGACGGGGTGAACGGAGTGTAAAGTTGCGCTGATCCTGAGACCACAGGATCGGCAGCAGAAATGGCTGGGTAATTAATGAAAATCGTTGTTCTTATTATACCAAAACTAACCTTTAAAAGGGGGTAGAAGGGGTGTGAAAGTTTGTGGAGGACCTACTAAATCCAAGCGGACGAGTCGCAGGCGAAGTGCTAGTATAGTTTATAGATGCTGACAATTAGTAATGGGGCGAAGCAATCCCGTCAGCGGCACGCGAAGCGCGACCCTTGTCTATTCGAGAACATCCAAATATTCATTTAAAATAATGATCATACAGTTTAGATAATGTACCTAATATCGGCTGTAATTTATGAGGAGTTTTAAATTACTTATCAGTATGTACGATAGCGCTCAATCTAACCGTTGAAATATGCATGAATCGACACGCCAGTGGATTTGCACGTGTAGAACTAATGTTATAATACTGAAGAAATCAGCAAATATTCATAAAGACGTATTAAAATTCCAAACCCCTCGTGGATTTCGGGATTAGAACCAACAGAAATTTGCTTACGGGAGCAATCTTAAAATTTTGTTGAAGATACATTCTTATCTGTCTCTTTCATTTATCAAGAAAATGTATGAGTACATCTACCTTTAACATTTTGGTTGTCTCCTAAGGTATTATTGGTATCTTAGCTTTGCAGAATAATATCGCCCAGACCGAATTTCCTTTCTCTAAAAGATTTTCTGAACTGTGACGTGACTTCTTTATTATTACGACATTAGTGGACACAGATACGTTACTATTTCCTTCTTTGCTACAAAACTATGGGAACGTGTTTCACTCCATTGACTCTACCAAGACTAGGCGATAACCAGCTGATGTACGGCTACGTTTTTATTGTGCCTATTATCATGAATTCGGCTTATATTTATCTTGTTTATCTTAATGAACAAACCCAAATCTTTAAATATAGAACAATGCTGACCTACTTATGCTTAAAATTGTATAATAATATGTCGCAGTTTTACAACGATAAGTGAACTCTTTTTCGCAGTATGCATGCTTAGAATAGTTTTAATCAAAACTGTAAACTGCGAAGTATTTCTGTTCTCACTGCTGTATATAAGGATATTCTCGTAGCACCACAGAAAATGATCGTAAAGAGCGCGCCGAATAAGTACAAATATGTGCAAAATTCTAAGTCGTATTTGATAAGGGGGTGGCCTGGGGTGTGGGAGGCTGGCGGCCTGGCGCTCGTCTAGACGCGGCGTAATTAGGAAGGTGAGCGTAGGCAGACGCGGCAAACCCGGCCCGCCCCAAGCCGCGTCACCTCTAATTAATATAACAGGTAAATTACGCATTCTGGGTGCCAAAAACACTGCTTTTAATATCCAACCAGTCGTACTAACTAAACAGTCCTAGGAGCTTCCTATTGACAGTCACTTTGATCTTTTAAACCCTAGCGATTCTTGCTATATAATTGTTGCTTACCACGAGGGAATGTACCAACATAAGTGGATGAATAAGTTCGTAGTAACCTGTGCTATTGGAGTATCGACTGAATTCTAGAGCATCGTAGCAGCATGAAGGAAATTTTATTTGTATGTACTTGTTAGGTATATCGGTCTGTGTCCCCGAAACGGTTCAATGACGTGTCTCGCGGATTTCGACTTATTTATCTCACTATTTCTCTGGCATATCTACTGTACCTATTCACGAGTACATAAACTTTATGTAATGAATCTTCTTGAGGTTGTGTTGATGAGAATGTAGAACAGGATGCATTAAGTCGACGTCTGAAGTTGTAAAAGCCAAGTTGTTTGTGTTTGGCAAACAGACGCATGGCCTACTGGCCATTTAATTTTGCTCGTAATCTAAAAATAAACAAAAGAATAACTTCGTAATTCTACAACAATGGTTGTTTTTAGATAGACAGCAAGACATCTCTATTTTTGTAATTTCCGTCTTTTATTAATGTTCTAGATTTGTTACTAGGTATTTTATTTGTTCATTAATGTTGATGTGGCGACCAGCGGTAACTATATCTATTGGGGTGGAAGAATAACTGACGACCACAAACTGTAAGAGGCAAGATTGGTACGATACTGATGCTGCTTGATGAGTTTAGGTCTGTAGGTTGTCTTCATGGTCAGGATTTAACTACAATTTCCGTTAATTTTGGAACCAAAATTGCGATTTCGTTTTCTGGCGTTATCATTGAGGTTACGTCAAAGCTACGTTCGAAAATGGCTTCGGATGTTAACACTGAATCAAGTTACGTATCGAGTTGTTAGCTTTATCTTAAGTTTACTTCGAATTATTGTTAAGGGGGTTGGGCTTTAGCTAAATAATGATCGGTTGGGTTAGGTCAGCTCTAGGAATTTACCTTTATTGGTTTAGCAACCTTGTTACGAAACATTAACCGCGTACTAACCTACAAGACCGCGTAGCAACACGCTGAAAAACACGCTATGTATTGTGTGGCTACAGTGTATGTACATTATGTAGGACAAGACATAATGTTGTCACACTGCCTACATAGATGATACACGCGCGTGTCATTGTCATTCGGGACGCTGCGAATGACACTATGCTGAAGGTCATTACAACAGAGGATGTGCGGAGTAATGGTCGTGTTCCTCTGCGGAGCGAGCGACGGCCGCGCTGAGATGCTGCTAATGCGAGTTGTTTGTCAACGTCGGCGTGGACTGGTGCGCCGGAGCCGCTCGCCGGTCGCTTGCTATAAATAAATAACATAAGCAGCGCGCCGCCGTCACTTCTCGCGAAATACGGTCGCACAAACAATTGCCATTGTCTATGTGAATGCAACGCCAGCCGATGTTATTCAGGGACGTAAATGCATTAAGGATGAATGGCGTGTGTCGTAATGTTTTGTTACGTTGTTGATACGTTTGTGTTGTCTGTCTGCCTTTGACGAAATAAGTGCGACTTTATGAGCTTTCATTTGTTGTGTCTATAGGCAGCAGACAAACTAGTATAGTGTTTAAGCCATTAATTTGGTTAATGCTGCTGTAGAATTAGTTGAAGTTATTTAATCACTTTGATGCGCAACAATCAGACGTGCCCACACGGTGGGATTTTGACGCCCGAACAGAAATGGCTATCTGGAAGATAGTATATTTACAGGCTAGTAGTGTACAGTTGGTATAAGTCGGGACTCGGGAGCGACTGGTGCGGTAAATAGCCGGTTATTTCCATCGATCCCGCGGCCCTCCAACTAAATCCTTAGAGTACGACAACATTGTTGTGAGGAGTGACTACTTACTACGAACCCGCTTTGGTGATAAATTTATACATGGACGCTAGCAAGATTGACAAATTTCGGCACTTAGCTACTGGTAAGTTAACATGTTATTGGTTTATACCCAAGAAATAGACGTGACAATTCAAAATTATGTAATGTACCGTGTCAAACCACTATGATGCGCAAAAGTATTTACTGCATGGCCCCAGTTGTTTATAATAAATTGCCAAGTACTTGGAAAGACTTGAATACGGTGCATTTAAAAAGTAGACTTCGTAAATTATTAACAGATAAAGCATACTACAGTGTAACTGAGTTCTTAACGGACAATTTTAATAAATAAATACCACCTCGAATTTTTAATTAATGAATTATTGTTATTTATTGAATTGGTGTATTGTCTATGACCTGGAATTTTAATGTTTGTTTGTATAGTTATCTTCGGACCACGATTTTTTATTTCTTACGTACTTTTATTGACAATTTAAATTTACTATATTAAATTTAAGTATAATGTAATAATTAAGCCAATGTTTTAATGAAAATTTGAATTTTAATAATCTGCTTTAATGAGAATGACATGGTAATTAATTTAAATAATAATAATAAAATGTTTGCATGCCGAATGGTGAAATATGGCAGAACTCTATGTAAACCTACTACTACCCACCTTGTATTACCCGTATTTGCAAATAAATGATATTCTGATTCTGATTCTGATTCTGATTCTGAAAATGTTCAATCGTAACACCGAAAAGATTTTCTCGTATGAGAAATTTTCTAAACATTTTCTCGAAGATTTTTGATTCTGCTTATATAGTGCCTTGTTTTGGATCACTTTAATGACAAAGAATCCAAAAGTTCAAAGGTAACGGTCGATCTATAACGTAAATTAATTCATAGTAACAATGTTCACTATTACATATTCATTGGTGTGTTACAGATTTGGTTTACCAAATCATAATTGCAAACTCGAGAAGATAACAGATAGGTCATGGTCGGAGAAATCAGGTTAAGTTCTTCGTAACAAACATGTTAAATACATAATTTGTATTGTATGTTATCCATATAATAGGCGGGTATGTATAGTTGAATACGTACACATATGAATCTACATTTACAAAACATATGTCAAGGATGAAGCATTACTTCGATATAATAATTTCACGTAACGAAATATGTCGTGCCGTAGAGGTGGAAATCACTTCAGTTCGTATTGTTGCGTGTCAGTACTTCCATACGTATCTACATATGTGCATACTTTTACAAAATCAATTTGAGGTCGAGTATGCAATAGGTATCGATTTTATACCGTGAGGTGGGACATGGGCGGTGCGGTGCGGCGTAGCGGGTGCACGCCGCATGGGTGGCGCGTAACGGCCGCGCGGTCGCGTAGGGATGCAGCAAGAATTCGACACGGCTGGTACGCGCGCCGTTCTGGGCCGATGCCCGCGAAACTTACTAGTATAACTGAAAACTGGAAAACCGCATAGTTTGACACAACACTAATAATTGACGAACTTAAATTCGACTTTGTTGTTGGCTAGCCAGATCTACGAAAAAAACCTGCAGACTATTATTGTGCTTACAAGAAATCCTATATTCGGCGTGTGAGTCATGAAGTTTCTATTTTGGATACGATAGTAATGATGAAGAGGTTGCTGGCTGTGATCGCTCACCGCGCGTTACGCAGCGCCGCCAGTGGCTCGTCGTACGGAGTGCGTAGAGGCGAGTGGTCGGTGCGTGTGGGTGCGGCACTCGGTGCTCTCGGTGGCACTTTCTCCGTGCACCAGGTCCGGTGAGCTGGGCACTGCGTGCATATTTCCCCGTCATTTTTGCGCGCGCATGAGGCCGCAAGCGCGGTCTCGATTGTTTTCGTCGTGTTTCGCGGGTTATTTCGGGCGCGTGCGCCGTAGCAGTGCAAGCCACTCGCGCACGTCCGACTGTCCACAACGCTACCACTACAACACTTGATATTCGATAGTCGATGTAGTATATTGTGATAGAGCTGTAAATCAACAAGCATAGTATTTGTGTTGAAAATGTTTAGGGACATTCTAATTGCGTTTATTTCAAATTATACGTTTTAACTTCGGAGATCTATAATAGCAAACTCAATATGCTTGACCTAAATGCGAGTTTGTGAATACAGGGGAGAGTAGAGAATCAAAACGTTTCCATAAGTTCTATATAGTTAATGTATCTATAGAAAATGACACATACATGATTTGTTACACTATTTCGATGATCCTATATTGGCTCATTCGTCAAGGCATAAATTATAGGCAGTTAAATTCTAAGATTTCATGTTCATGTGACATAATATTACGCCTCTACTTCCCAAAGGGTAAGGCAGAAGCATACAGTTACAGATAGGACACCCACATTTCACAACTTATATTAGGTCCCATGGATCAGGGGACGAGTGTTTTCCTTAAGTCTAAGGCATTCAACTGTGCACAATGTTATGTTCTTGAGGTCGCACCTTTAGAAAAGTAAGTGGCCCCTTTCCGTGCGTGGATTATAAAAAGAGAGTTACGATCAAGAATTGTAACGCCTACCGCTTATATAACTATTCAAGGATTACCTGGCTACGCTTTATTTAACTGTTAACCGGATTCAACACATTTTGGAGCTGAATTTATTATAATATGAACATCTCGTAAGTCTGAGTGCGGAACGTTGAGCTCAGGGGTAGCGGCGGTCGTAGGTCGTCGGCAGAGGCCGGGCCCGGGCGTCGGCCCCACG